>PVLD010016408.1:0-45102 GCA_004027595.1 Dinomys branickii | reverse complement strand
TTTCTACCTGACTGTAACATGCCACGCGCCCAGCTTACACCCAATCCCGCACACACAAGAGGGAGGAGAGACGAGGACGGATTTCCCTGCTGTGCCGTCAGTCCTGAGGCTCCTGGCGTAGCTGTCCTGTGTTTGTTGCAAACAGAATATCTAGGATTTTTAGCTGCACTCGGAGGAACAATAGGGAAATGTGCCTCTGTTCCATCTTTTTCTGGAACTGGATGTTGTGGGAGTTTCACAAATTTACTTTCTTGGCTACTCTGATTTCCTGTTTTTTTTCTTGTGTCCGTTTTAGTATGTTGTATTGTTCTAACTTGTCTATTGTCAAATTTATTGGCACAGTGATTTTCTTTCGGGCTGTGAGGGTTTGAGACGGCCTCCTTATGTAGCCCAGGCTGGCCTGGGACTCCCGGTCTCTTCTGCCGCAGCCTCCTGAGTGCTGAGATGACAGGCGTGCACCACGCCTGGCTCCCTTCTTATTCTCTTGATGTCAGGAAGATCTACAATAATACCTCTATGCTTTACTGATGTTTGTAACTGGTAGTTTTGCTCGTATGTTGACCTTACAAAGGATTTAATGTTATTCTTTCAGAAAAAAAAAATGCTTGGTTCTGTTACTCTGTACTGTTTTTCTATATTAAAACATACAAAGCTAACCTGCTTCTGAAATGTATATTAAAACATAGAAAACTCATTGCTTCATGTTCCGTTTGTTCCTAACTTCATTTGAAGTCTTGTGTTCTTGTATACTTCATTAGCTACATAAAACAGATTTTGATATTCTGGAATTTTATTATCATTTGAAACTATCTTCTGCTTTGTGATTTCTTTTTTAACCCGTTGGCATTTACTTGCCTCAAGTGTTTTGTGATGCTGGGCAGCAAGCCCAGGCCTGGCACCTGCTAGGCGAGCACTCCCTCCACGCCAGGCCCACTCCGTCCCCAGCACTTGGCAGTTCTGAAAAGATGCAGCTTTGCTGAGTTTCTCGGTGTTTCTCTGGCCCCTGGCCTCCTGAGCCCTGAGCGCTGTGATGGAAGACTCGTGCTTTCCATCTTCCATAAGTGGGAGGTTTTCCTAGCCCAAATGTCTGTAGATCTGAAGCCGCTGATCTAATGGCAAAGCGAACTGCCGCCATCCGAAGGGTAACCTGTCTTCTCAGGAGCCAGCGGTCTGCAGCCAGAGCAGGGCTGGGCGGACAGGAAAGGGGGCGCTGGTCACTGTCCTCCTGGGTGATTGTATTGCACAGAGGAAAAGCTGGTTCTACGCAGGGACACTGCATCCCCTGTAAGATTTATTGACATTCAGGAAAGTGAAGACTCAACAGTCCTTCCCTTCGGGAAGGGGTGGATCTTTGTGCTTCTGTGGCAGTGGGGAAGCCCTTCTTCGAAGTTGTTCTGCAGACAGCCCTGCCATTCCTGGAGGTTAGTGGTATTTGGCCTTCTGCCCAGTCCCTGCAAGATGAGGCAGGCACACCCAAGGTGAGGGTTCTGCCTGCCTTCCCAGTGTGGAGAAAGGAGCTAGATTTCTGGCCAAGCTTTGTGGTGTTTCTGCTGCATATTACCAGGTGGGTAATTGTGCAAGGAGGGTAAAAGCCCAGAAGTTTTACTTCACCACAAAAGCACCTTCTCTTTCCTATACTTTTAATTTTTCTAGGTTTTTTGCTTTGATTGACTGACTGTGGCACCAGTGATGGAACCCAAGGTCACTCTACCACTGAGCTAGAATCCCAGCCCTTTCTATTTTTTTGAGACAGGTCTCACTAAGTTCCTAAGTTATCTAGGTTGGGCTTGAACTTGAGATCTCCTTGCTTCAGCCTTCTGTGTGGCTGGGATTATAGGCATGCATCACCACACCTTGCTTTTATTTTTAAAATGAATTTTAAAATTTTTATAAGCACATTTGCAGCACATAGGGTTACATTCATCACGCAGAGGTGGTTACTACGTGCTTAACATGTCTCAATTCTTTCTATTTCCCCTTCTCCTCCGGACTCAGTTTTCAGGTATTTTACTGCTATTTGTTTCAATTTTATTCTGTTGGGGTCAAAGATGTTTAAAAAGTATTTTATTCTTTCAAAACTTAGAGAAAGTTGTTTTCTGCCCCCAGTGCTGTCTGCTTTGGCAGCTACCAAGTTGTGCATGAAAAGACCACTTCCCACCTTGCAAGTGCACAGTTCTACAAACGCAAGGACTGAGTGGCTGGTATTTTTTCTTTTTCTATTCTTTTGGTGCGGACTCAGTTACAAAGGCATTTCAGATGTGCCTGGTATCACTACAGGTTTCTCTTAATTTCTCTTTTGTCTTTTTGTGGATTTTGAAGTTTTACAGGCACATACAAAGTGTCAAAAGCACTTAAAGTTTAAAAAAACTAGCTGGACATGGTGGCGCACGCCTGTAATCCCAGCCCTCAGGAGGCTGAGGCAGGAGGATCATTGCAAATTCGAGACCAGCCTGTGCTACAAAATGAGCTCAAGGCCAGGCTGAATAAGAAAAAGACCAGAAAAAAAATTTTTTTAAATTATAGAAGACACATGGCCATTAATGCTTAAGATACTGCCCTCTGCTCCCAGCACCTTCTTGCCACTTCTGAGGCAGCTCTGGAGCCCTCTTCTGCGGATGCACTTAGCTGCACCGTTCGTCTGCCCGGGGGAGGCCCTGAACCAATTCAAACGTTCACCTCTTCCGGTGGTTTTGACTTTGGGGAGATCCAGGATCCCCGGCAGCACGTCTGGTAAGAGGGACGAGGATGCAGTGTCTCCCCAGCCTCCAGTTCTGTTCACTTGTAAGCTACACTTACTGCAATATTTCTAGTGGTTTCTGCAGAAATTATGAAATACAGCTTTATCACATTTAATTAGACTTAATGTACTTTCACTGTAACTGTGAAATGTTCATTACCATCCCCATACTTTGTACTTTTAATAACTCTCACAATACAGTATTTTAATTTTTGCTTTAACAATACCTTTTTTTTTCTTTTCTAACAATGTCTTTTTAAAGAAATAAAATAAAAAATTATTTTTGGTTTTGAGGATGAAACCCAGAATGCTGTCCATGCTAATATGCATGTGCTCTACCACCAAGCCACATCTCTAGCCACAAAATGTAATTTAAAAATACTTATTTTCCATTTCTAGTGACATTTTTCATAGATCTGATGTACAAAATTCCTACTTCCAAGATGGGCATGGGTGCACTCTGGGAGGTTGAGGCAGGATGGCAAGTTCAACCCCAGCTTGGGCAATGGAAGGGTTTTGGTGAGGCCTGTACCCCAGCCTGGCCCTGAATGATCCTCCTTCCTGTGTCTCCCCATAGTGCTGGGGCTATAGGCACGTGTGACCATGCCCAGCTAAAATAAAAATGTAAGGAATGGGGATGTCACAGCCTCTCAACCATTAACCCAAAATATGTAATTCACAAGAACTGTATGTTCACTGAGAAAAAGATTTAAGCAGTGTAAGACTGTGAAGAAGCCTTCTGGGTGTTCCTGCTTCACTTGGCCTCCCGGTCCCCAAGGATAAGCAGCATTAACAATTTTATGTAAGCATCTATTTTTCTACACATATAAAATTATGTACATACGCATATAATGTGTATCTTACAACTGGGACTACCCTGAATACTATATTCTGCAAGAACTTTAAGGGCTCCTCCCACCTCCGCCTCCCAAGTAGCTGGGACTACAGCACATGCCCCCATACTCGGCTATGCACAGCCCCTTTTCCCATCCAAAGAAAGGAGAAAAGTGTTCAGTAGCAGAAGGTCCATGCTAACCCTCCCTCACCTTCCCACAATGGTATCATCTTCCCAACCACAGTACAATGTCAAAATCTGGAAACTGACATGAGACGTAGCATTTACAGCTCTAGTCGGAAATTGGTATCAGTACAGTCCACAGAGCTTGACCAGATTCTGCCATCTTTATGCGCACTCGTGCGTGAGAGGGGTGCGCAGTCCCAGGTGTAACACGCAGTGCCACAGCCGAGACCCTACACCACGGGGCCCCGACCCTGCTGTTAGCTACTCCCAGCTTCCCAATCCCTCGCGACTGCTTATCTGCTCATCTCTGTACTTCTGTAATTTCAAGAAAGGTACACAGGTCAACTAATTTATACTGGCTTTTTTTCACACAGCACAATTTGCCTTGAGATCTGTGAAAATTTGCCTCGATATGTGAAAAGTTTCGCACATTCAGTAATTTGAACTTGCTTTGTTTATTCAGCAATGTGGCAGGGAACCTCCCTGAGTCTATATGAACTTACCTTGTTTCTCCTAAAGGTGGCACAGGATTGCGCAGAGGAGTATCTCCACTAACTTTACCCATCTTTTAATATGGACATTAGTGTTTCTAATTTTTTCCAATCACACATGATGCTGCCACATACACTGCCTTTGTACAGCTGGAAAATTCTGTGTAACAGACCCCGCTCAGTGGGACTCTCTAGGCAGTGGGTAGGCACATACAGTGCCACAGTGCTCGCCAGGAATACTGTACCCACTTACACCGCCACGGTCACACTGAAGCACTACTAATATTTTACAAAGTTTTTTTCTTTTTGGTCTTTTTGAGACAGGGTCTCACTATGCAGTTCAGGCCGGCCTTGAACTAACTTTGTAGCCCAGGCTGGTCTTGAACTCACAATGATCCTCTTGCCTCAGCCTCTGGAATGCTGGGATTACAGGCGTGCACCTCCACGCCCAGTTTACAAAGATGTTCCTGCTAGCAAATTTAAACAACAAAAACACTGTCATGTCTGTGATCTAAAAACTAATACTATGGTGTTTCTTTCTACACACGTCTGTATGTGCATATACAACTATACTACCACCAAAACATATGAAAGTTTGGCTAATATTTTCAAATTTATTTACTGTTCACGTGTAAGGAATTATAGCACTCTGAAGGTACGGAGCGTTTAGTATGACTGACAGTTTAAAGGCCTGGAGATAAAATGGCAAATAAAATAGGGCTCCAAGCTGTTCTCATGAAGAACCTCTTTTCCCCTTTCTAGTCTGAATTTTACATTTAGGTAAATGGTAATGTATACGAAGATTCAAAAGCAAAATGCAAGATTCAAAAGCAAACCAAAATGTGAATGACCCCTCCACTACTATTCTGCTTCCCACTGCTCTTTTCCCAATGATCTGTGGTGCTTCTCATGGAAATAGTTCAAGTTTTATAAACACAACCAATTTCCTACTGATGGACATGCTTCCCTCATTGTTTTTTTAAAAACCCTCTCAAGCCCCTGGCCTTCTATGCTTATTGTGTCTGCTGGGACAAAATACCGGACACTTGAAGAGGGAAGGGTTTATTTAGCTCAGTGTGTGGAGGTTTCAGTCAGTAATCAGCTGGCTCCAAGGCAGGGTGGCCTGGCACAGGGGCAACACTTCAAGGAGGCAGAAGACAGTAAAAGCATGAAGAGCAAAGAAAGAGGCCGAGCCCCTCTTCCCTCTCCCTCCGGTCTCTCCCTGGCCTCCTGCACAGGATGAGGGTTTTACAAAGTAACCCTGGCCACCTGCTGAGTCCAGCTGGCAACACTGTCACTGTTTCATGAGGTGAGGGCATGCAAACAAGAGGTCCAGGTTTAACAAGCTGTCATCCAAAAGCCAGCCCCCGTAAGGCTTTGGGGGCATCCAGACACAAACCGTACTTATTTTTGCATGAATTCCTAAAAGTGGGGCTGCTCGAGTTGAAGCAAAGGTTGCAGCACAGTGTCACAGCTCTTCAAGAACACGGCCACACAGAGGTTTGGAGACAAGTGCACAGCTTTACACCTGCGGGCCTGCCTGGGATGCAAGGCAGGCAGGGCGCCCACTGCTGACTGGGTGGAAAGTTACAGGGCCTCACCTTCTTAGCCCTGCGTATGGCAGGGCTAAGCTGGAGGTACGTGATTGGTCTAAGTTACATTCCCATTTCACCTATTTTACGTACAGCAGAAGAGAGTTACATCATTCTGGGGAGACAGAAACCTATCTGGGGCTTATTGAAGGGTGGGGGCTCCTAACTGGGAGCGAGTGTTTCTGCTTTACTAGGTTACAGGTAGTAAACTGGTGCTTCTCATTCAGTTCAGCATTCTCAGAATGAGAACTACACCCCTTTGAAGGGAAGTGGAAGACAGATGCCACAAAAGAACACACTGATGAAATCTATTACTCAGAACTTAATGATCATAAGGTTTTTGTTTTCGAGACAGGGTCTCACGATGTAGTTCAGGCTAACCCCAAACTCACGGCAACCTTCCTGCCTGAGCTCCTCAGTGCTGGGATTACAGGTGTGTACCACCATACCTGGCAGTATTCAAGATGTTAAAAGTGACTTGTGAAATTAAAACGTATAATAAAACCTAAGCTGTCACCCTGTGGGGGTTTGGGTGAAGCAATGACCAAAGTCATGAAGGGGCTGCAGGTCAACAGCGCGTGGGCCCTGGAACGTTGGGCAAAGATGAAGGAAACGCGCATTTCGGCCCCTGCGCCTCCCCACACCAGAGATGGCTCCAGTGAACCTAGAAAGCCTCACAGCAAATCTCCCTGACGCCCACACCTTTCCTGCTTGCTTTTCCCTGCAATAAAAGCCAGAGAGCTCACCGTTTGGGATTGCTCCCTTGGGACTGGGCACTCTTGGGACAGCCCCTCTGCACCTGTTGCTACTTGGACGAGTCTTGTCTCTGAGTCATTTTCTCATCCTCCTTGCTGCCACAGTCCCATATTGTGAAAATACCTTTTTTGCTTTGAACAAAACTTGTAAACTGTAACTTTTTTGGCACTGAAATACCTTAGAAGTAGTTTCCCCAAATTATTACCTAAACTCTCTAAGTGAAATTTTACCAGATTTTCAAATTGATCAAAATTATTATTCTTTCATTTGGTAAATACCAACTTATAACAACAAAACTGTTAGGTTGGTGGTGCACCCCTGTAATCTCAGCACTTGGGAGGCTGAGGCAGGAGAACTGTGCGTTTAAGGCCAGCCTGGGCCACATAATGAGTTCAAGCTCAGCCTGAATTACAGAGCAAGACTCTGTCTCCAAATAACAGCAAAAAACAACAAAAACAGCAAAACTGTTCAAAACAAGACTTTATTAATAAAGTAATTATATGATCTTTGAAAAAAGCTTTAAAATGTTTTACATACATGTTAATTAATATAGGTTAAGCCACCCAAAAGACAAAGCAGAGTCAACATTACATCATGATCCAGGATTATACAAATGAGAAATAAATACAAGGCTTATGGTACTTGATAAGTAGAGACAACCAAGGTAAACTGTATTTCAAAGTTGTTCATATAAAAGCATATTAAAGATCACTTTAAATGGTGCATGCCCGTAATCCCAGCAGTTGGGAGGCTGAGGCAAGAGGACTGCTGTGTGTTCGGGGTCAACCTTGGCTACATAGTGAGTTCAAGGCCAGTCTGCACTACAACACAGCAAGGCCTTGCCTTAAAAAAAAAAAAAAAAAAAAAAAAAACTTTTAAAATAGTGTCCATCTTTTCTCTTAGATGGGTACAAACTCATCTGCAATCGTACAAATATAATAAACTTAACAGCTTTCTTAATCTTTTTAATACAAATACATTTCCTTGCTTCTTTATGCAACCCAACAAAATAATATAGTGAAGTCACTACAAAAATAGGGACTTTTCTCAATCTGTATTGCATTTAAATTGAAAAATACAGTTTAGATCATATGAAACACAAGGATTTCAGATTTACACATTACCTGTTTGGCTGAAATGCACAAATATGATATCTTAATAACAGGTTAGTTAAAAATACTCCCCACTGATAGCAGTGTGAGGCATGGAACCAAATGTGAGCGGGATGTATCTGTAGATTACTGTCTATTCTATACCCAAATATGCAGGTCCTGACCCCAAGATCTTACTGTGCATTTGCTCTGAAGGTAAGTGAACGGACGACATACAGGTCTAATCACCTTAAACCCCCATGTAAACATAGTCAAATTTGCTCAGTAAAGAAATAAAATTCAAGTAAATATTGCATATTTGATTTAAGCTAACCTTATAGTCTTACATACTTATGACTCATTGGATCACAGCCACTAAATATGTAAAAAGTTTTTAAAAAGTCATCCTATGTGAAGATGAAACTGAACCTTGTAAACATGATTATTTTCAATAATTAATACACGGCAGCTGCTCTTTGGTTTGGCACAGTGATACTGTCAGGTGCCTCAGGTACTGAATATTCAAGTAAATCTGTGCCAGGTCTCTTGTCTAATTTACTTTTAATGGCAACAGCAAGACCTGAATCAAGTGCATTTGCCCTAAGTATCGCCACAGATTTGACTGTTTGGAGGGCGGAAGCAAGGAGGAGTTCTGGTGAGGCTTCCTTTGGTCGTTTTGCGCCCCACAGTTGACAGTGATCACCGACACCCGGAGAAATGCCGCAGGGGCCGCCTTTCCCCCCAGCCCATTTGTGGGCCCCTCACGAATGGTCCCAGATAGTGAGTAGGGTTAGCTAAATGTTTACCATGTGGCCAAATGTTGGCTGTAAATTAATTAAATCAAAGGTAGCTAAAGTAAGTGCCTTTAACTGACATTTCTAAAAAGGTATGATATTTACTATACTACTAAAGGTGATGTTAAATAACAAAAGAATTAAAAATATAGTAATTCACAAAAGTGCCTGAGTTAGGTTGGAAGGAAGATGCTTCCTCAGTTGTTAGCCAAGTGCATGCAAATCCTCTGACTGAAACGTACTCACAGAAAGACCTGAACATTTCTAAAAGTTATCAAGTATTTTTAAACTATTAATTTCTGTAACATGCAAACCACCGAAGTGAAGTCAGGCTTTTGGCTACTAACTGATATCTTGACTCTCCTGCTAGCTTTCTAAAATGAAGATTATTGAGACTAAAGGGTGGAAATAAAAGTAGAAAACCCTATAGCAGTACTCCAAACTATGTTTTCAAAGCTAACTCATTCCTTTGGTCCAAAGAGAAGACAAGCTACTTTCTTAAGAATTAGTATTAGTGCGGTCAATGCGAATCAGTCCTTCATATTGTAAACTTGGCGTATCAACTATAAAATTTGTGCTAGATTAGAAAATTATAGGGCTATTTCTAATACACTGACTTCAAAAGTATTGACAGATGAATGAAAAGCAAGGGTATTTCGCAAAGAACAGGCATTACAGAACATTAGAAGTGGCCCAGTGGCACTCACTCAGGACGCCCTCTGCCCTGCAGCCCGTTTTACAGGCAAGGAAATGATAACCTCTGCTACAGGTGCTGGTGAAGTTCCTCTTTCCCCACGTACTGGAACCAGTTTGCAGGAGCGTGTTTGGTTAAACAGTACACGTGCAGCGCAACAGCTCTACACTGTTTGTCTTTTATAGTATTTATCTTTCATAGTCTCATTTAAGACTTGGTATTTAAAAGTGGAATCCATTTCTCAGAGACTGGGAATTTTAAATGATTACTGAAGCTTACAGTTTCTTCCTGAGAGTTATATTATTCTAAAGTTTTTTTCTAGTTCAAATTGCATTTTAATTCACTGTTTAAGCTGTTATAAGATTACTGTAAAAACTTTCAAAATAATTCTTAGCCATCACCTAAATTAAAAATTGTAAGTCAACTAAACAGTGTTTTGTTTTAAATGCTTTTAGAACTGAAAATATTTAACAGCTTACAATATGCTGCCTATCTTTTTGTTTTTCTTCTAGCCATGTCCATCTAATTTTACTGTGTCAAATCTTTTATACCACCTGTAATTCTGTGCTTCCCATAATATCCTCAGACCAGCAGAAAAGTAACTAAAAAGCACAGAGTACCCCAACGTACACTGCCACGGCTCCTTAAACCCTGGGGTACGGAGCACACGCCATGGTGTACATGCTGAACAAAAGCCCTCAGTGAATTATACCAACGTGTTCTATGTTCTATATGATCATATTTGGGATCTAAATCCTTCTGAGTATGTTACTTTATAGTCAAGAATAAAAAGATCTTTATTAAAAATGTTGAAAAGTATAAAAGTATAAATTGGCAAACACCCAATTTTAAAAAAGCAGTCGTTCTCCTTCCCTTATTATAGTTCAGACAACTGTAATTTGGGTATTATTCATTTCAGCCACCAACTGTCCCAGACTTAAGACAAGTGTTTAGCATGTGTTTGCGAGTGAAAATCTACCCGGAAATGAAGCGACCCCTCTACTACTGTAACCCAGGTCTGACACGGTTGCCGTGTTTACATGGGATGAGAGCTCCCACCACAGCGTCTCCTAACAGGCGAGCGTTACTCCCAAAGGGAAAGCAAGTCAGTTTTGGGCTGTGAGTCAGCGATGCACAAACGGACACTCAAGCTTAAGGCACTACTCTGTTTTGTAGTGCTTCTGTGGATCCAGCAAACTGTACAGACTCCATTTTTTAAAAATAGATCTTCTGTTACATGATTTCACTCCACTGATCATTTTCTTGCAAATGAAATGGAAAACACCAGTCCATAATGTTTTTATACACCTACGAAAAGAGAAATGACTGACTTATTAGCTAACACTTGATTTTTTTGTATCTCAAAATATATGTGAAATGGTTCTGTGGGCTAAGGAATGGAGGTGCTAACAGTGCAAGACAGCAAACGATTGCTGTGTTTCCACTACTATAAGTCATAAAGGTTCTTACAAGCAGTAATTAAGGGGCTATCACTGACTGCCTTCCGCAGCAATGCAAGAGGGTTTCACAGAGGGCTCGCACGGCACTCCCTGGCGTGCGCCCGGACAGCACGCCCGCCTGCACTAGTCCGAGGCACTGCGTCAAGGTGGGCAAGCTCCTGCCGTGACGGCTGGCGGGGACTCCCAACCTCAAGCAGCAGCCAGTGCCCCACTGGTACTAAGACGAAGTACAGAGACAGGACTGAGCGCGTGCGGGGACTGAGTGTATTCCACTGCTGTACGTCGTCGTGACCTGGATGCACTTTCCAGACGCAGCCGCCCTGCCCGCCATGACCCCCAACTCTGTCTGAGGTCTTGGGCCCTCGCCCTGCCCGCCAGGAAAACCAGGCCTGATGGTAAGTGGGTGAGGTAAGCAAGCAGGAAGGAGGCACCCTGGCTGCGCCCAGGCGGGAGCCCCAGGTGTGAAGGGTCAGGGTGGGGCCAGGTGTTGTCCCCCAGGCTCTTAAGTGTGTAGTGATCCGCTGTGTCTTTTATAAAACTAGACCGATGGCATCAGTGAACCTCTTCAGTCTTCTCCCCAGTCTGCAACTTTAACCACTGTTCTCTGGATCGAATTCCTTCAACAGAAGGCACAAACCCCCTTTTCCTTAGGCTAATTAGTACGGCACTGTTACTGAAGGTTAGCTGTCCACACACCAACCCTAGGCGATTTCTTCATTTACCTGCCAACCAGTACCTACTCACACTGTGCTAGGAGGAGATTTTGGTAGATGTTATCTTTCAGCGTTTCTTCTGTAATTTTGCTAATGTAACTGAAAAGCTAAAAAAGCTGTAAATTCTTTTGATTTGGAATACATAAAGGAACTATTTGCTCGAGGAAATTACCTTTCCACTGTCTTACCTTGCTCTGACCGCATGGTTAGTTAGGAACGAGTGGAACTCAATTTTCTACTGCCACTGTGACATGGTTATTTGTCCCTGGAAGCACATAATTATATACAACATGACAAAAGTATTAGGTTGCTGGCTACGTGGTGCAACGGATTACACTGAGAACTATTAGGCAGGCAGTAAACAGGCTTATAACGTGGACCATTTGCCTTACTGTATAACACAGAAGTGAGTACACAGTTTAAGTAAAAAATCTGGTTTTAGGCTGATCCTTCTGCATCAGTTTTAAAGATGTTAGGCCGCAAAAATCAATTCCACAAAATGAATTTTCCACTGATCTGCTGAAGAGGTCTTATCATCCTAAAATGCCAGTTTAAGAGAATTTTTACAATACTGGTAAAAGCCAAAATGACCCTTCCCTCAAAAAAAGAAAAAACAAGTGTTTTTAGGGTATTTTCTAGAGTTAGTACAAATGATCCAAATGTCTCCAACTATTTTTCTATATTGCAAGAGACAATGTTATAACTATTACTATTAAGAAGCCTCTCAGACATTTTTATCATTAGGAAGCACCTCAAATATGCTTTAGGCTACAATGCTGGCTAAGTGATCAGGTGATACTGTAAACGCAGGTCTGATTAGAAATCCCACTTCAGTTTTATCATTTATTCTACGCACTACCCAAAATTTATGAACTGATCGAGTCATTAAGCTTAAAACATACTCAGTACATAGTTTTTAAGAACTAAGGCAACAAAGAGTACAACGCTTTTCAAAACTTATTTTCGACTAAGCATGAGCTGGGGCCCTAAAGAGTAACGTTGTTAAAACGCTAATCAGAGCAGCCAACAACGGGCCTTTCCATCTGCATGAGGAAATGTGTGGGCAGAAACAAGGTGCCCCAGCTGAGCTGAACCACACCCATCAGCCACTGCGTCTGGCCCACACGCCGCTTTTCCCCGGAGAAGCCACGGGGCACAGGAGCACTCCGCACACGCGTCTCAAACACATTTCATGTGGCAGCGTTCCGAAACAGCACGTACTTTCGGCTTTCCTACGTGTACTCCCCTCTGCTGACCCCAGAGAGCAGCGTCTCCACGTGAGGACCGTTACCTGATCTGGTGGCTCCTTCCTCAGCTCCGCTGTCCAGCCACTGAGATTCAGTGTCCAGCAAACGGTTTTTCGATTCACTAAGTGGTTTGGTAGGAAAAGGTGGATTTGAGCCAATACTGAAAAGAGGAGAAAATAATCTAGTAAATAGATTAATGCTTAATTAAGGGTACTTAATAAATTAATAAGCAGCAAATTAGTATTCCTCTTCCTGAATACGTGAGGGCAACTCAGGAGACCTCCGCACTCTACCTTCCAAAGAAAAGCACGCCCCCCCACGCGGCTCTCCAGCCCCAGGAACCTGTCCTCCAGTACTGCCAACGAGAATGATTAGACAAAAGGAAAAGCTCTGGAGGAAGCCCGAGTGTTTAACGTGTTAATCAGGAGCCGCGAGGCGGTGCGGGGACAGGCGAGGAGCTATGTCTGTGGCCAGCACAAAAATTACCTGTCATTTCCCAAGTTTTCTGCTTTCTACCTCTGCAGTTTAGATCTAAGGGAAAAAATGATTTAGCGATTTAGCGTAGACTTATCCTTCTAGCTAAGGGCAGTAGGGAGGGAGGGTGTGGAGGAAAGTGGGGGAGAGGGCACTGCGACTGGCTGGCGCCGTGTGGGTCCGAGCATGTGCCAGGCACTAGGGACTGTCTCACTTCTCACTGACGGCTGCGGGCGAGGGAAAGCCGGGCTCCAGACTTCACAGGCCATGACAAATGTCAGGGTTCAAAGGTCTGAGGCCTTAGGCTGTGGGTTCAAAAGTTTATGTTCTTCTAAAGTCAATATGCTAATTTGGAACACAGAGCCTCTCACCCCCTACAATTTACTTTTGTGACAAACACATTTCAAGTGTTTCACTTCAAAAGTAGCATCTGTCTTTAAAATTCCATTCAAAATGGACTATTTCACTGAATTTATGAAAGTTTATTTTTTCCATTAAGATGAGTAAGAAAAAGTTTGTATTTTTGAGTACTCATTCTGACACTGTCTTAAGACCTATCAAAATAAAATGGTGGTTTTATTGTACAACGAGTATCACTTTGGAAGAATACAACTGGTAAGACAAGATAATCAAATCTTTAAAGAATATCTTACTTTCTGAGAAGATGCCACATATTACCTTGTTTCCCAGTGTGCCAGAGATTTTCAGCCCTTTGTAACTGTCTTACTTTAACTACTGATATATGCTTCATACACAAGAACTTTTTCCTGTTCTTAAGTGTTCTGGTTTGAATGACCCAAATACACAGTGATCCTGAGCATGGTAGGTGCATACACACATTGACCCAATTTATAAAATTTACACAGAATATCTCTTCCCCTATTTATGATGGCTTGCAAGCATATGTGTTCGTAAGATATGCGTGTGCATGGTTTTACAATAAATACTGAAAAGCTCAAGGACGAGAAACTTACCTTCTAGCGTAGTCATTCTGGTTTGTCACAGCTTGTTCTGGGTCTGCCCCCACCAGGCGAGCTGGGAAACTGCAGCCATCGCCCAAGCTGCACAGAGAAACAGCAACAGTGGGACTCAGGGCCACACGCATCGTGCAGTCTCCGAGGCACGGTGGGAAGGTAGCTCCCATTTGTCCTTTCAGACAATGAGGCATAAGATTTCCGGTTCAGAGGTCACTGCCTCCACTGAACACACAGGCCCTTTTCTCTCCTAATCTACACACATTCAGAAACAAGGTCGGCAGGGCACCAAGTGCACCTCTAATCCCAGCTTCTTGGGAGGCTGAGGCAGGATGACTGACTGCTTGAGCTCACGAATTCAAAACCAGCCTAGACTCCAAAACAAGACTCCATCTAAAACAAAGTAAACTAAATAAAAAATTAAGAGACAATATCTTCTATGTCTACTAAGATCACCATGCCTAGTCAGCATGTCAAATAGCTACGTAACTGGGTCAGCAGCTTTGTTATTACAATCATTTAAGAAATCTCAAACTGAAATTAGAGATGTAATTTCCACCTATGTATTCATTCAACATTTACTAAATTGGTATTCGGCTCAGGACATGGCTGAATGAAAAAGCACTTGCCTAACATGCATGAGGCAAGCAGGGGTTGCTAGCACTGCAAAACAAATTTAAAACACCCTGCTCCAAATGTCTACTGAATGCTTATGATATTCTAGGTAATATTTTAATCACAGGGGAAAGAGCAGTGATCAAAAGAAGAAAACTCTCTCCCTTCAAGAAGTTGATAGTGCCCTAGCTCTTCAGAAGCTGAGGCAGGAGGATCACCATGAGTTCAAGGCCACCATGTGTTATATGGTGAGTTCAAGCCAGTCTGAACAACATAGTAAGACCCTGTCTCAAAAAACAAAAACAAATTTATAGTGTAAAAAAAATATACTTATGCCTTATTTTCACACTCTTAACATATCAAAACTGTAAACAACAGAGGCTTTTATCTCTAGCCAAGCAGAATAACTGGAAAGTATAACATGCCATCATAAGCAGCCGGAAACTGGATGAAGACATTTTTCAAAACAAGGCTGCACAGTATTGTGGTCTCAAAAAGAAGAAAATAAGCCCAATTTTCTGCCACCACTGCAGCACCAGAGAGGGACTCCAAGCAGACCAGGGTGGTCCTGCGAGTTGAGCTGCCAAGGTGGGAGTTTAAAGAGCTCAAGCGGTCTCAGTGTTCGTGACAGAGCAGACGTGGAGAGAAAGGACGGTAGCAGCGTGCACAGCCCCGCCCGTCCCCGAGCAGTCCCCTAACTATTAAGCCATACAGGTGAATCCGGGAAAAGAACCAGGAAGTGGGAAGAACGAAGTCAGAGTCCCCACAGCGCCAGGAAGCAGCCAACCCCAACCAGGCAGAGTGCGGAGGTCTCTGCTATGAATTTGAGAGACCTCACTTGAATTCCAAGGCTAAACTAGCCCTAAAGGAATGTTCAAAGGGCCCTGAGACATAAGTAACCTAACTCCAACAAAACCAAAGTCAACATTCTTTAAAGGGAAACATTAACCCAGGTGTGGTAGTGCACGCCTATAACCCCAGCACTCTAGAGGCCGAAGCAGGAGGATGCACATAGTTTGAGGCCAGCCTGGACTACATGGTGAGACCCTCTCAAAAATCGAAGCAAAGGGGAGGGGGTGGGACATTATAATCTATTCATTAAAGCAGCATTCAAAATATTCACCATCCAGTCAAAAGTTATTAGACATCAAAAGCAGTGGAAAATGTGATCCATAGCTAAGGGAAAAAGAGCCAATAGAAAAGCAACAGAAAATTAACAATTTCAATGAAAATTATTAGACTTCAGATGATTGTAAATATGTCCATAAATTTAAAGCAATAACAGATATAAAAACCAAAATGTAAACTATAATGAAAACTCACCGGACAAACTTGCCAGCAAACTAGACACTGCCGAAGAAGAGATGAATGGACTTTCAGACACAGCTGCAGGAACGCACAACAGTGATGCGGAAATGTGAGGGAGGAGGTCAGAACAATGATCTCTGGCCCCTCCGAAGAGACCGAGTGTGCACAGACGTCACAGGTCAGAAGAGCTGGGGGGAGGGCTGCAAGAGACAGCCAGCGGGCAAAACCAGGAAAACGCCGACTGGGCAGGTGTGGGGCAACTGCCTGTGACCCCAGCAGTGGAAGGCTGAGGTGAGAGGATGGCAAGTTCAACCCCAGCCTGGGCAACTTAGGCATTCAAAAAGACCTGGTCTCAAAATAAAAAATAAAAAGGGCTGGGGATATAGCTCAGTGTAAAGGTCCTGGGTTCAACCTCAAGACCCGAAACAAACAAACAAAAAAATAACAGCAAACAAAAAAACTTGAAGCCATAATGGGTAAACTGATTTAAAACCAATGAAAGCTATAAATTCACAGATGCATTATGCATAATGAACAGCCAGGCAGAAAAAACACTGAGGAGTATCATTACCAAGCTACTTACAACCAGTGATAAAGAAAAAAGGCGGGAGGATAACAAGAGCCCACATAGTAAATTACAAACAGATTAGGGCCAGAGCGAGGCTGAGACTCCACAGAAACCACCCAAACTGGAGGCGACAGAGTAACACCTTTGTAACGGGAATTCGGAGGGAACCTCAAACCAGGAATTCAGTAATCAGAGAAAAGTAATTTTCTCAACAAATATCCGGGTTCTGTTTTTTTTGGTGGTACCAGGGATTGAACTCAGGACCTTGCGTTTGCCAGGCAGGCGCTTGTGCCACTGACACACATCCCCAGCTCAAAACATTTATTTACCAAAGGTAGAGCAGCAATTTTACAAATTTGTCATGTTTCTTTTTTCTTTTTGGTATCTGGAATCGAACTCAGGACCTTGCTCTTGTGAGGCAGGCGCCTGTGCCACTGCACTATGTCGCAGCTATCCGTGTTCTAGTAAGAGGAGACAGAAAAATCTCAAAAACACGAGGCATGGAGAAAGTACACGAGGGAGTGGTAAACGTGCATATGCAGCGACAGAGCTATACAAAATGAAAAGAGAACATACAAACGAACCTCACTACGCAGTGGGAAACGCTAGCGGACAAACATGCCTGGAACTGGCGCCCCTATGACAGGGCAGGAACAGAGGCGACAGAAGTAACGGTTAACACTTTTTCTGAACTTGATGAAAACTATAGCACCAGAGGCAAGAACTCGACGGATCCCAACAAGAAACATGAAGGAAACTAAACCAAGGTATACCTTAAGAAAATTCTGTAGTGATTGAACAGGAAGTCTTCACAGTAGCCAGAGAAAAGACATTCTATATAGTGTGTGAGAAAGCAGGATGCCCCACACCGAGCACAAAAACAAAGGCCAGGAAAGAGTGAGGCAACACCTGGAACTCAATACCAAGTGAAGGCGGCCCTCGAGAACAAAGGCCGTGGAAACCACTGCTAGGGGAGAACAGGCGCTCTGGTTAAGGAGAACACCCTGCGACTGTAACACAGGCACCGCCCCAATTAGGGTACACTCCTTCCCCAGAGTGCCCTGGGCAAGCAGGTGTGGAAACTGGGAACCACTGGTAGTATATATTTTTTTACAATTGAGGTCAAGTTGCACTGTGTGTTTAAAAAAGAATGTAGTATTCACTTCTGTGATGGGAACTTTGAAGCTACAGCTATAGTAGGTATAAATTCCTGTAATTCCTTATTTTCAACAACTTACACTTAAGAGAAAGAAGTGATTATTTCGTATGCATCTTTATCTTTTTTGCTCTCCATTCAACTATATGCTCAAACTCTACTGCATCTAATTTAAAATGAAACAGAATATTTTATATCTGATCAAGCTGTTCTGAGCATTCATCTTAAAGGTCCATCACAATGTCACTGAATTGTAATACAGACACAGACTCCCACAGACTCCATAATTTCTGAGTCCTGCACGTTATAAATTACCTGGAAAACACTGGAAGTAGCCAGTATTTCTTTTCGTCACCAAATACTTCTCTCCAATTTTTACTGCACCCAAGAGAGAAACCATTTGCATCAGGTCCATATGAAAATGTAGGTGCACGGAATGATTCTATTAAAAAAAAAAATAAGCTAATTAATCTATTTAAAAGTGACAAAAATTGGAAAATATCAATTTCCTTATGTCTCATGTTAAGCCATAGTATATTTGCAGCAATTAGAAAGTAACTAGAAATGATGACAGGTGACAAGGCATTTACCCTGAGCTGATTATTACACATTATATACATGTTATACTGTATCCCATAAATCTGTACGATTACTATGTGTTAATTTAAATTATATTTTTAAAAAGATAAACTTCTGAAACTTACTGAGAAAAAATACATTTTAATTTCATCAACTATATAAAATAACATGTTAAAATAATTACTAGTTTTACTGGAAATTCTAATGGGTTACGTTACCTTTTCTTAGAAGATACTTGAACTCCTCCAACTCTACTCTTATTTATGAACTTCCTATCATATTCCTCCTAGTCACAGAACCCGAGATTTGGGACCTGAAGATAAAAGCTGAGGAAATCCTGCCTAAGAACCCCCCGGGCAGCAGAGCTGTGCGGTGCAGGAAGCGCCCGTGACACACGGGAGTGTGTGGCGAGGAAGCCGCTTAGTCTGGCTCGGAGCTGCGCGCAGCCGGGTAGCGGCAGCGCACTTGAGGGTGACCTTGAGCAAGCAGCAAGGAGAACGCAAGGGTGGCTACAGACCATTCTTTCAAGTGTGGCTGTCAGGTAGGTAGGTAGAGGTCTCGATAATGACACAGGTGTCGCGGGTTTTATTTCTTTATTTAAAAAGTGTAGCCCCGCATGTTAGTGAACTATAGCTAAGAAGCAGCTAGGGAGAAACTGATGATACAGGAACAGTAGAGTAAAAACTGAAGGGCTGGATGTTCTGGCGCCCACCTATAATCCTAGCACTTGAGAAGCTGAGGCAGGAAGATCACTGCAAGTTCGAGGCCAGCCTGGGCTACGGAGTGGGTTCAAGGCCAGCCTGAGCTATATAGTGAGACCCTGTCTGAAACCGCCCCCCTCCCCAACCAAAACCCTAACCCTGAAGGGAGGGATCTCAGAAGGGATGGGAGGCCACCATCTTTCCTCAAAAGTTGGAAGCAAGTGGCAGCTGTGGAAGTGGAGCAGGGTCTGTGAGAGGTTATAAAGGTGGAAGGTGCGTTTGCTTGTGATTTCAGAGCTGTGTGTGAAGAACTCATGCGGGTGAGCAGAACAGGGAAAATGGTGACCATGTAGAGTTATAGTGTGGGTTAGCAGGTAAGGAACCGGACCAGAAATGCGTGAGACTGTAGTCAGAGTTGAGGGCCACCGTGAGGCCTGAGACCCGCACTCTGTGGATGCAACAACCAACACGGAGTGAGATTCCTCCCAGCTGTCAGCAGTCCTTCCTGCTGTCCATGTGCATGGCACGGACAGCTGGAAACCCAGGCCTCGGGCAAGCAAGGACCATGGGAGGCAACCCAGGGCGAAAGACGGAGGGTGCGGCAAGGAGTCGCTCAAGTCGTGAATGGCCGAGGGTGAGACACAGAACCAGGAGAGAAAGAAGCGTCTGAGAGAAAAGCGCTGGAGTGGGCAGGGCTGAGGGGCCATGCACAGAACACATGCGCTTGCGGGAAAGGGACAGGGGAAAGCCCAGAAGACTGCAGCTGAAAGACCGGGGCCTTCCAGTGGGAACTTCATCCTTAGAGCTTCAATGTGGGTTATGGGAACAAGAAGCCAGCAACATCAAAGGGACTACCTTGCCTGTCTGAGACAACAGGGTTAGTCTGAACATAGGGTCTCATTAAATGTGGGAAGTGAGCTGTGAGGAGTGACGGTTACGAAGGGCAGCGCTGCTACCAAGACAGAAAAACAAAAATCTTGATGCAGCAAGGGAGAACTGGCCAGCGGTGTGCGAAGCGGAGGCTGTCCGAGATGGCAGCGAGGCGCTGTGCTTCGGAGCACGGGCCAGGACACGGGAGCAGGCCGTGAAATCAAGGAGAGCCTGTGAGCTGAAGCGCAAAGTATGAGATCACAGAGCACATAGCTGAGATTAACGACGCGCTGTGAAATTCTCAACTTACATCATTCTGTAAGTCTGTGCACATACCAAGTCATGATTAAAATGTGTTTCTCACTGTGGTCACTGCTGAAAAGCATTAGAGAAGTGGTTTCCCTGGAAACGTCCATCTCACAGACCTGCCGGGTGAGCAGGAAGCGAAGGGAGCGGCCAGCCAGTGGGGGCGCAGCAGACAAGTGCATTTCTGCACCGTCTAGTGGGCGGCTGCCACTGGGCTCAAACTGGCTGGCAGCAGGTGGGAAACTGGCCTGCGACTACCAGATTTATCATAGCAAGGGTTGTGGCTTTTTTAGAATGTGAAATCTTTTCGTTTTTTGCTGAAGGTTTTAAGGGGTGGCCTTGGTCAGTACGGCAACTTCGTTATCTCTGATTAGGAATAAGGAGGTGGCCAGACATTGTGTGAAGACAATCAAATTCGTTAGCAGGTGTAAGATACAGATATTCAAGTGGACAAAGGGTAAAGGAGGGAGGGAGGTGGAGGAGCGCTCGGCAGCAGAGGCTAAGCTGGGGGAGAGAGGGTGCGGAAGCTCCTACCCTGGAGCCACCGTAACTTACACGACTCGGTAATACATGAAATCAGAACGATCCAAATGTAACTACTACCTGTTTCCCTTAAATCTCTCTTCAATATTCTGTATACAAACTGTTTCCGAGTTGGGTGTGGGGGCACGTGCTGCAGACGTAGCACTTACGAGGCTGAGGCAGGAGGATCACTGTGAGTTTGAGGCCTGCCTACAGCTACACAGTGAGATCGGCTTCCTCCCAATTCTCCTGGCAGGCATGAGTTTGAGAAAGCAGGTGATCTTTAGCTTTCTTTTTATTTGTGGTACCGGGGATTGAACCCAGAGCCTCTGAGCCAAGATACAACCCCACGTCTCTTTTGAGAAAGGGCCTTCCTAAACTGCCCAGGCTGACCTCTGACTCTCAGTCCTCCTGCCTCAGCCTCCCACTGTGTGTGCACACTGGCTTATCTGCCGTGCCGGGGACCGAACCCAGGGCCTTGCATGTGCTGGACAAGTGGCGCTCTGTATTAAAATTATTTATTTACTAAAATCCCCTAATTTTATATGCAACCAATTACTAAAACTGTTCTTCAGCACAATGGCCCTTTAGGTTTACTGCTTGTACGCAATTGCGGTCCTAAGACTCCACACTGCGCACCACTGACTGCGGCCCTCCTCTGGGCTCCGCGCTCGCTTGCGCTCACTGACTCTGGCTGTTTACCTATGGTTGTTCTGTTTTTTCCCACCAGCCAGCAGTGGTAGCTGAAGAGTGAGAGGACACTGATGAAGAACATTGCAGACACAAAGAAAAGGAAAAGTATGTGGAACTTCGCACGTGTATCTGTCAGTTCATTCTGAGGAAAGGAAAGACAAAAGGTTAATTTTGAAGATATTAAACCTTTAAAATATAACATCATTTAGTCCTGCTTACAGACTGCTGAACCCAACAAAAAAATTAAAAACTGCTCTTTAATATTTACAAATGTTAGCAGCATCTCTCAGTAATCAAGTGAAGAGATGAACTCTTCCACTTAACAACTCTCTTTCATAGTCAAGCTTTCCTCAGTACCCGCAGCCTATAATTTATTCCATCACATGCGCTGTCACCAGAAACTCGCAGAGGTATATTGGAGGTTTCTGTTTCACATCAGGAATCAAACTCAGACCTTGTGCTTGCCGGGCAGGCGCCTGTGCTGTGAGTGCGTCCTCAGTCCGCACTCAAGTTCTGAGTTGTGTTTCTCGGGTCTTATTTCTGGGACACCACTGCATGGGTGCTTGGGCCTTTACTGTCACTGACCTCACCGCACCCTCTGCAGAGGCCAGGAGGCGGCCAGCAGTGTGGACAAGCACACCAGCCAGAAGGGACTGAATTGGAAGGAGCCTCTGTTACTCTCCCTGACAGCTACAGGAGTGTACCCTTCTATTACGTAACGAAAGCTCCTGACAGAGAAACCGGACGGTTATTAAGAATTAGATCATCCTTTTGTTTCTGGTACTGGGGATTCAACAAAGGCCTTGTACACTCTCCCACTGAGCCACACCCTCGCCATACATTAGATTACTTTGGCATTTCTCTTTCTCCCACTTCACCTCTTCAGGGATTCATTTATCTCACTAGCCTCTGAAGAAAATTTTTATTAAAAAATGTGCTATAAAATGTTATAAGTGATAATGGCAATGTTACGGGAATGGTGCGCTTTACCTTTGGACAAGTCTCTGTAGATTTCCTGCGGCAAAGCTTGTGCAAATAGAGACAATGTATTAAGAAACCAATTTTTATACAAAATTATCCTGAACACCTGAGTACTATGTTATAAACCCCGTGTGTTTGAAGGATGCTGCTCTCTAATGGTTAGGCTCGAGATCGTCTCAAAAATCCAGACAGCAAACCAGACAAAACTAGTTAGCTCTTCAAGCACCACCAGGTACCCTTTCAACATGTACCTTTCAACTCAATTTTAATAGACTCATGTCTAGACAGAATAAAATATGTTAGTAATTACCTACTGCTCTACAATTTGATTAGTAGCTTCTAAAAACTAGAACTGAAGTCAGGTATGGTGGCACACACCTGCAATTCCAGCACTTGGAAGGCCGAGGCAGGACAATCACTGCCAGTTCAAGGCCAGCCTGAACTACATAGCAAGACCCTCCCTCTCTCCCTCTCTCTCACACACACACACACACACACACACACACACACACACACACACACACACAAACTAGACCTGATGATGTCACTACAACCTTGTTACAGCTACAAATTCACAACAGCCCCTAACAGGTGCTGGCTGCGGGGCTTTTCTTCTCCCAGCGGCCAGGCGAGGCGCAGCTGTCAGAGTAGCCCTTCACAGGTCAGGGCACACCTCTCCTGCGGCCCCCAGCTTCCTGGATGACAGCTCCCCGCCCCTCTCTCCAGCCAGCGTGCACCCTGCCTTCCCCCAGCTCCCCCAGCAGGATGGCTGTGGCCCCAGACGTGCCATGCTGTGCCAGTCCCGCCTCTCAGTGAGGCTCTGCCCCACACCGGCCCCTTGTCCAGTCCTCCGCTGGCCCATGCTTATTACGGGTGTGTGTCTCATCTCAAAAGCAAGCTCTACAAGGACAGGAAGGCGGGGCTCTGCTTGCTGATACAACCTGCGAGTCCTCCGAACCCCAGAACCCATCTGGCAGAGAAGTACTGAATTAGTAGTGCGTGCTGAATGAATGCAGAGAAAGGCAGACTGAAGTTCACTACTCTTTTCTTATGAAATAAGAGTAATACTTATCCTTAAGTAGTAAGAAATCACCACAGGCAACCACTGCTGAACTTTCTGATGGAAAAACGTGAAATTACGTGATTTCCACTTTATTCACCTGGCACCGCTGCACGTTTATTTAAATAGGGCCATGCGTATGGTGAGTAGGTTACAAGCTGAAAAAGGTGCCCCGCAAGGAGGACAACGGAGGCCCAAGTTCCTGGGGCCGAGACAGCAGAGGGCAGCGCTGTCCTCGCTGCCACCCCCACCCCACTCCCCACGTGCTGCCGGAGCCGTTTTCTGCAGCGCTAGGGTGGGGCCGAGAGGAAACGCTGGGCCTCACACTCGCTTGGCAGGCGCTCTTCCACCGAACTATGCCCTGGGGCCTCCCCGACCTCAAACACTCTAAACACCAGATTTCAATGGAAATCCTCCTGGTATCTCCTGGAAATGAAACTGTGCTTCCTGACTTAGGGCTTTAATCACGTTTGCTGTGAGCGGCACGAGTGACGGTGGGAAGTGCTGAGGCGCTGGGACAGATCCAAGCACAGCAGGACAGGTGTCACCCACCGTGCTAGCAGGTCACCCAGCGGAGGCACCTGACCTTTAAATCTTTGTTTAATAATAGCCCCTCAACAGTAGCCCTACTTCCGTATTTGCTGTATTCTTGACTCGCCGCTGGCTCAGGGAGAGCCTGCCCTCCGGGCGGGCCAGCGCTTCCGGCCAGGACGGCTTTCTGCCCGATGAGCTACCCGGCGCGGACCCGCGCAGGCCCCTCCGCTCTGTTCCCGTCACCGCAGGGCCGGCAAGGGCCAAGGAGACAGCCCGCAGCCCGGCCCAGCGGGTGACCTCCGCTTCCCAGGCCTCTCTCTCGCCTCCCTCCCCACAAAATCACAGCTGTGGCGAGCAGGCTCTGGCCCAGCGGCTGCTGCTTCCGGAGCTGCCGACCTCAGCCCGGTGAAGCGCAGCGGGCCACACTTTGGTGACGGTGCTGTCTTCCTCTGAGGGGCTGCGCCGCATTTCAGTGATAATAAAACCTGCATTTTGAAACACCTTCCCAGTGTTTTAAAGTGAATGGGGAAGGACTATTACACCACAGTCCCCACTTCACAAGCAAGATTTAAACGTAAACATGAAACTAAAAGTGGCAAATGACAACAGGTGAGTATGTGTGCAAACTGATGGGGACAAGAGCAAGAAAACATACACAAAGACAGCCATTTAAACAACGCAAACTTTGACCTGGTAAAAACAAATCGGGTTAGAAGATAAAAACCCAAAACATGGACAATACACCTGCGAAGGGTCAGCAGCAGCAGGGCCTCTTGTACTCCGGGTGTGTGGCCTTTGTGGGCTGTCTACACTGCAAGTATCTTCTCCTTTTTCAATCTAACAGTGACTTGTTTGAATAAAAATTGTTTGAAAATTTAAAGAGGAGGCTAGGTGTGGTGGTGGGCACCTGTAATCCCAGCACTCAGGAGGCTGAGGCAGGAGGATCACCATGAGTTCAAGGCCAGCCTGGGTTACACAATGAGCCCAAAGCTAGCCTGAGCTACACAACAAGACTCTGTCTCAAAATATATACATACATACTACTCAGCTTTATGAAGATGGCACATGTACAGATAAGATCGAGTAACTCTAAAAAGCTACTAACGAAGAACAGTTCAGTGCTCCGCACTTCCGGGAGGTACTTCTTTTCTCACCTTTGGTAGTTTTCCTCTGAAACGTGTACTTCCACACTACTTTGGGTAGACCACATGACACACACATCCAAAAGTAACTACAAAGAGCGTGTTTCCTTCCCTAGTTGCCTGTCCGAGAGGCAGCCAGCCGCAGTGACTTTCAGCTGTGTTCCACAGAGGAATACACACGCGTGTGCGCCTTCCTACCACTGCACCGCAGGGTCCAGGATCCGCTCCCGGGGCTGGCGCTTGTCACACAGCGCCTCCCAAGGACCACTTCCCACCTGCCACCCGGAGCTGCCTTGTTCTTTCTCAGCGCACTGCACACCCCTTTGTATGGATACACTCGTCCTACTGATCAGACATTTGACTGCTTTCGAGCATTTGCCACTTTTAAAAAATGCTGAAAATCCACAGATAGGAAACAGGTTAGAGGTGCCTAGAGCGGAGATGCCACTTTTATTGTAAAAGTGAAAACTGGCTCATCCAGTCAAAGAAGCAGTACGACTTTGTGGCAGTGTGGCTGAGAATAATTCGGAATACTAAGAAAAGCTCCCAGTGCCTTGTGTAAAGGACACTTATTTACAAATAAACATGTATATGAATACGAGGGTAAATTATAGTTCTATCTGTCCTCTGAACCATTAAAAAGTCTAACTAGTAAAATTAAAGTATCAGAATGAAAGAATCTGTTACCAACAGGAAACTTTAAAGTCTTAAATACATGTTTTAAGATAAGACTTACCGTCCAAAATTTTATAAAATATTCTAAAACTGTTGCTGCAATAAACAGGCAGTACAACAGAGAATACAACAAAAACAGCATGAAGAATTTGTAATTAGAGAATCCCACACAGTTATTCACCCTAGGAGAATAAAGAAAGTCGCATTATAAAAATGACAAGTGACAAATTTATAGAAACAGAAAGTCAAGTGGGGGTTGCCAAGGGCTAGGAGATGGTAAGTTGTTGAATTCAGGGCTCTGGTTTCACTAAATTGAAATGTTCTGAAGATTGTACAACAATGTAAATATACTTAATTCTATTATGTGGGTAAAACAGTAACGTATTTTTTATCATAAATACAATTTTAGGGGGCCAGGGGTATAGGCACCTGCCTGGCAAGCATGATGTCCTAAGTTTGATTTCCAATACAAATAAATAAATAAATAAATATTTTTGGAGAAAAGGTCTTGCTGGGTAGTTCAGGCTGGCCACTATGGAGCCTAGGTCAGCCTCGAACTCACAGTGATCTTCCTGCCTCAGCCTCCCCAGTGCTGGGATTACAGATGTGTCCCACCATGCCTGGTTCATAAATAAAAATAAAATAAAATAAAATAAAAAACATGTATCAGCCCGGTACAGTGGCACATGCTATAACCTCAGCTACTCTGCAAGCCGAGGCAGGAAGGTGACAAGTTCAACACCAGCCTGGACAACTTAGTGAGACCCTGTTACAAAATAAAAAGGACTGGGGATATAGCTCAGCAATAGAGCACTTGCATAGCATGCATGAGGCCCCAGTACCGCTAACTAAGTCAACCAACCAACCAGTCAACCATAAAGCTTACCCATTATTTGGAAATAGGTCATTTGGGAAATAAAATAATCATTATTTAGGTTAACAACATCAGAAGATATTTTTAAAGGTAAACGTTTAATATAAATATGTCCATACATAACATGTATAGATACTGTGCAAGCAGATTAACGTTATTATGATTAAACTGTTAACATGGGAGCACCAGAGTACGTAATTCTCAATTCTTTCCTTCCCACCTCTGCACCCATGGATGTAATTTCATCTAGTTTTGTAATACGTACCAAGGACAGTGATGATCCATCTTAAGGACACATCTAAGAAACAAATAAGCATAAGACAATCTGTGCAGAAAATTCTTCTGACTCTTTATAATTTTATTTCAGTTACAATTTCCCTTTACAAAAGTATCTTAACAGAGCCAACCCGGAAACCTTAGGTTAAGATAATTTCGGACATTTCCACAAACACTTGCATATAGTAGCAGCCATAGTCTCTTATCCTGAGAATTCAGCTGAGCACATCCAGTTGCACCAGACAACATGAAGTTACATTTTAACACTCAGACGTGGTACACAATATTCGGTATTAGACAGGCCCAGTTCACAAGGTAGATTAAGGAAATGAAATGCAATACAGATGAAGCCTATTACTTTAAACATGTACAGAACATGAAAATAAAACTTTAGAAGCAAGTATGTCAGAATATTAACACTGACTGGCTTAGAGATGGTTATTTTTCCCAAATACTTTACCAAATTTTACCATATGGGTAATCCTACTGTGTTTTCATAATAAGAAAAAAGCCCAAAATTCAAAATATGTCTCCCTAGCAGTGTTTATATATCCCGTGTTTATATAATGTTAGATCGCAGATGATGCCGCGATATGACAAATGACTAACCTCATATCCACTGAGTATTCTGTCTAACTGAAAGTCCAGTACTAGCCAAGCTGCCCAAACTAACAATCTACACACCACTTGCTCACACTGCCTAAAGACTGAATCAAGTTTTTCTGGGGAAAATATCAAGAAGATAGCTGAAAACCATTGGGAAAAAAATTTTTTTTAAGTTCTAATATCAACAACAACATTAAAAGCAAAGAAACCATCCTTGTGGCCTTTTAAATCCAGGAAATCGTTTCCTTTCTCAAGGGGATTATTATTAACTTACTCATGAATATTATACTGAACACAAGCACAGAAAGCATATTTAAGGCTAACGAAATCCTACTAACTAGTAGAGAAACTGTTACTGAAAAATACTTCTGGGTATATTCCAGCTTCCATAAATATTTTGTTAGCTCCACAGACTTAGCAACACTGTAATGGCAGAAGACGAAGCATATTTGCTGAGTGTAAAGCATGTAAAACATTTCTTCTCCTGCCACCAATTTTCAGCACTTGGTATAAATCAAAGGAAAAGTAACACTACTTACGTGTCACATGCTGAGCAGTGATGTGCCCGATCGGGTTTAATCAACTGACACTTTTCACAGTATCTGATAGCTACAGGAAACAAAGCAAAAGAAAGATGTTAAGGTGCATAAGCCTAATTAATTTTAAATAAAACTTGACTTTAAAAAATCAATTACTCTGGGAAATTGACAATTAGTAATTTTTAAGTAATACCAAACCGCCCCAGAGAACTTCTCAAATTGAAGTGTCACGAGGTAGGCGAGAACCTCAGTAGTTATTCTCCCAGCTGTTCTCAACTGAATGAGTAACATCCAAACTTACAAATGACTTGGACAAAGTCGAACGCCCAGGTGAACAGCATGAGTAGGCTAGAGCTCAGATTTAGTAATTGCCAAACTGAGTATTTTTCTAGCTATACAGGAATGCCCAGGTTAACCCTAAAAGGTACTCAGTAAGGCACCCTCTGGGGCTTTGCTTTTGAATCTCTGAAGCAGCATTATTAAGCACACACACAATAAAACTTATCTGCCAAGCTGACACCAAACAGCACAGCTAAAAATAGTTTCGAAAAAAATCTGTTTTCCACTAAATATAGCTACTATTGCCCAATTCATACATTCATTCATTCAAAAGACATGAAGAACCGAGGTGCCAGACACCGCACTAGGCAAAAATTCTTGCCTTCGTGGAGTTTATATTCTTCTGAAGGAGATGAGCAATAAGCAAGCTGACCAAGTACACAGTACCTCAGCCGTAGGAGGGAAGAGGAACTAGCACACTGCTGCTTCGGAAACACCTGAGGGAAGCATAACGGAGAGAATCGCGTTGTAAGACATGCAGCTCCCCAGAAGAGAGGGACTCTCCTCAGAGGGCACAGCTCTGGAGGCAGAAGTACGCCCGGCTTGTATGAAGAACAAGGAACAACAGGTATCTTCACTACAGGATCGTTTTTAGTAGAACGTTAGGAACAATTTGATTGATGACATGAAAGCATTTTAGGGTATATCCATAAAGCGAAATAGTGTGTAGATGCTCACAAAGACTTTCCGTACAGAGCGCGCAGACACGGCCATAAAGAAGACAGCAGATTCAAAATGCAGTCACTTGTGCTAAGGGTCCTGTACCAACAGAAGCCTAACTTGTTTACCTGCACAAGCTGAACATCTGAGAGACGAGAAAAGAGGTGGCAGCCAATCCCACTGGGCTGACAAGACTTTACTGACAGCCCTCCAGGAAGGCAACTCTGAATGACCAACCGGTGTGTGTGGCTTGTTCACACCTTCTGCAGCTTTTTAAAACTTGTCTATAAAGCCTAACCCTGCATTCATTCACCCAAAAAACTACTCTTTCCTACTTTGTAAACCAGACGCCACCCAGTTCATGAATTACCAATAAAAGCCATTTTGATTTTTAAAACTGAATTCACTGAAATTTTGGTTTTGACAGACCTAACATAGAAAAAACTAAATATATTAAATGGAAAAAAGCAAATCATACAGTAGTTTGAATATGCACATCTCCATCTGCAAAGGGAATTGTTTTCTTTTTACACTTATGTCTATACCCTATCCTATAAAATGCACACGTTCCAGAAGTGAACTAACGAATCTAAGAGACAACATATATTTTAGAGCAACGTTAGAAGGTGCATCTGATAGCTCTATCCAGATAATCAAATTTGCACTGTTAGTATTTACTCACCCTATTTAATAACGGGTTACCCACTAGGTTTGCAACGCTCTACTATGTGTAAGACTTCTTCAGCTTTAGCTGTTGTGTGCTGACACCTAGGTGGGCTCTACAGCAACAGCCCTGGACGGGTAGGCGGGGCGTGTGCCTGAAGCGCAGGTGCAGAGGACTGGGGCACAGGTCAGGAGGGGAGGCCGAGGTCATGGGGCGCACCGGGGCCAGGGCCAGAGTCTGGCACACCAGACCCCCTGCCCTGTGTCCTTGGCCCCCACGCCAGCCACTGTGGCTGGGTTCTCCGGGCATCTGCCTTGTACAGGAACTGAACAGGGCACACGAAGGAGGCAGAGAAGGAGGCAGGGCTGCTGCCTTCCTGCGGCCAGCTCTGGGGGCCGCCAGCTCTGGGGGCCGCCCGCTCCGGGCCCCTGCACCTGAGTAGAGTGCTGCTCACCACACAGACAGAACCTTCCAGGTGTCCTGGCCCAGCGGGGCCACACTACAGGCTGCAGCGAGCACCGCAAGCACCGCGGGCCTCACAGAAGAGGTGACGGAAGGGCACAGGAGAGGGGCCAGAGCGGGGCTCAGGCCACCCCAGGACAGGCACGGCTCGCATGGCATTGGTGACGCTGGGCCAAGGCCCCAGCAGTCAGCACAGGGACCACATCCCCCGTCGTGAAGAAATCTCAAGCCTCGCCAACGTTCATGCCCAGGCCACGCGTACGTTTACATAGAGTCAGGCCTGCTGCCTGGGGCCCCTGCACACCGCGGGGAGAGGCCGCTGTGCCCAGCCCCTCCTCTGGAGATTGCAGGAAGTGGCACGACGGGGCCTGGAGACCACACTGTGCCGCCTGGCGGGCAGGGGTGTCGGGCTCGCCTAGCTTGATCGCCGCCGCCCTCGAGGAGAGGCTCCACTAGCGCCCGCGGCCACTGGGAACCGGGGCCAGGTGGTGCAGCTCCTCAAGTAACTGTACGTGGGAGATGGCCGCCTCTGCCTCTCGGGCAACCTGGGGCTGCACGCATGCAGCCTCTGGCAGGAAATCGCCCCCACCGTCTCTAGGGACAGCATAATGCGGCCCAGCCCTCCCAGGACGGCGTGGCCATGTCGCTGCCCTCAGCCTGTGGGCGCGGGCTTCTTGAGCATGCTCTCCGGCACCTGCGTGGTGCGGGTGAAGGGCTTCCCGCGCCGCTGCAGCGCCCACCCATCTTCTGAGTCAGGAAGACCTCTGCAGGAGTCCCAGGGCCCAGCTCACCACAGGCCCCCGCTGGCCTGCAGGGTCTTAATGAGCCTCCTGCCCCGTCACGGCTCTCAGTCTTGCTGATGGTGTTCTTCCCCTCACCTCCCAGGACCCACCTCACTGTGTGCACATTGGCCCTGCGAAGCTCAGTCCTGAGTCCTTCCAGACATGGCAGGAAGGCCATGGCAGCTCTGGGAAGGGTCTCGTCCTGTTGCTGCCCAAGGAAATATTTTCCACCTCAGCCGCCAGAAGTTGGACCTTTCTCCTCCACTAGCAGGGCAGCGAGGCTGTCATTCATGTGGGTCTCACTGCCCATGCCTTGCAGATGTTCTTGTCATGGCACGTGCGTGTGGCACTTGTCCACGCAGTGGCTGTCCAGTGTGACCTTGAGCACGGCCCCTTACTGAGCCCTCCCTCGGCAGTGCCGCTGCCCGTGACAAGTGCGGCTCGGATCCCGGGTCCCCTGGTGTCCAGGGCCACAGCCACTGGCCAAGAGAATGGGGTCAGAAGCAGAGCTCCCGGGGGCTGTGCGCACGTTCCTGATGGTCTCTGATGGTTCAGCGAGAGACGTTCAGTGGGGCCCTGTCCATCCCAGATGTGCCATCTCCTTCAGGGTCTCCACTGAGCGGGAGGCCAGGTGATGACACGATGATGCCAGTGCTGCGGCCGTGACGGGTGAATCAGTGTCCAGGAGGCGCAAGCTGCATCTGGACGAAGGCTGTCCTGGCTGCGCCGTGGGGCCTCCGTGTGCCTTCTGAGGTGCTCGTGTGCTGGGTAGGGCTGTGGTGCAGTACGAACTCTGCAAGCCCGCGACACGTGCACACGGCGGTGGCCTCTGTGGATCTTGCCAGGGACGAGGGACATATTCTTTACTTGGTGCCCTTAAAAAATCTTTTTCAACTCAGGAGTATTACTTTTCTAATTTAAACAAGAATTTCTTTAGGGTGAAGGGAATTTGTGTTGGAGTTATATTTTATTGAGGACCTTGCCTGGACTAGGCTTTAGGGAGCTGACCACACAGTACAGGACTACAAAGAAAGAGCCTTAGAGAGTTCTAGTTCAATCTCTTCACTTTGTAGACAAAAAATTCCAACACCTAGAGACCAAAAGTACAGTAACCTGTCCAAGGTTATACGCTAAATGAACAGGAAGCTCTGGAAAGCAGGCAAGGACCTTCCCGTCCCGTTCCTCTGCATCCTCCGCTGGACATCCTGTCATCACGGAAGCAATGAAAATACCGAGGCTCTGGGATGGGGTGAAACCGCAGAGACGGGAGTCGGCTTGCTGAACTAACACTGAAGTAGCTGTCAGAGGAAAAGCCAGCTTGGATGGCGCCAAGAACAAGACTACAGACAGGTTTTGCTGGGGGGAAGGAAGAGTGCTGTTTCATTCATTCGTCCAGTGTTCAGAGTTCCCGCATGGGGCAAGCACGGCTGGATACTGAGAATAAAATGAACACAGCTGACTGACCATGTGCCCCCATGGGCCTAGGCTGTGAATGGGGGAGTCTGCTTGTATGACTTTGAAATTTTGGATAGCAGGTCACAGAAGAGCAGTTATACTTTGGAAGCAGACAACACAAGAATGGAACTCCATTCAGAACCCCAGATGCTGAACCGAAAGACACATGCCAAGATGAAGGCGGACGCCCTAGGGAACGGTTGCTGGGTGCTCTGGGGCAGGCGTTCGTAATCTGCTCTCCGGGAAATACACGAAGAATGGCGCACCAGGTTCAAGCTGATCTCCGGCCACTCTGTGGACGCGTAACCCTTGCGTACAGCAAGGCTTTTAAGAGAAGGTTAGGGGAGGGGAGGAGAAAGTGTTCAGAAATAAATCAAAGTGTAAGGATACTTGGAGACAGAAAGAGGTAAATGAAGTACAGAAAGCCAGTGTGCGAAGGCGCACGCAGTGCCCTGCCCCAGGGTCGGCGCGGTCAGTCGGCTGCTGGGCCTGACACTAGTTCTCCCCCGCCTGGTTTGTGACCTACCAAAGCCATCATTTTTCCTCTGCAAATATAAATTAATACCAAGTATATAGATTATTATGAGGATTGAAACTAAATGCTAGCCCATATTAGATTCGCCATGAGTAAGTTATTATCATGATGCTATTACTGCTAATAGACACCATTATTATTTGTGACAAAGAAATAAAGCCAGGCCTGGTGCGGAGACTGAGCAGGAGGGCGTGCCCACAGCCACGCCAAGTGGGCACGCTGGTACCCGCGCTACCCAGGAAGCTGGGGCCACGGGTTACTGTTCACGGCTTGCAGGGCAATTTACCAAGACCCTTTCTGAAAAATTTAAAACCTGGGGATGTAGTTTAGTGGGAAGGCCTTAGGGTTGACTTCTCAGTACTACATGCGCGCACACGTGTGCACACACCCCCGCCCCACCTGGGAAGAGATTATGTGAAGAACAGATTAATTCAAACACCTACTGAGTGTCAACTTAGTGAGACACTGTACAAGGATCATGAATGAAATTCCTGACCACCAGAGGCTTGAAATAAAGTCAAAGTTAGAAGAGCACAACACAGGCAGTGACTTATGATGTACACGGTTAAGGTTCTCAGAAGTTCACACTCAGCTTTTGAAAGAATCACTCTTATTAAAGTAAACAGAAATGGGTGGAAAAGAGATGGATGTTAAATTACAACTTTAAACTAGATTTACAGAAGAGAAAATTGTGCTTCCAGACAAAGACAGAAACAGCAGGGAAAGAGAGCGACGTAGCACAGGGTAAAGCAAAGTCTCGCACGTGGGGACGGAATGAGGAGATGGAAAGAGAGCGACGTAGCACAGGGTAAAGCAGTTTGACACGCGGAGACGGTATGAGGAGACACGCGAGACAGGTTGTGCTTGTAGCCCTACTTTGGAGGGGAAAAGGGTTAAACGAATTCATGTTTGTTTCTGAGTGGATAATATGTTCAAATGGTTCAAACAGTGCAAAAAGGGCTGAATGTGGTATTGTATGCCTGTAATTCTAGCACTCAGGAGGCTGAGACAAATCTCCAATTCACATTCAACCTGGGCTACAAAGTGAAACCATCTCAAACCCTACCCAACCCAACCCAACCCATCAACTGTAACAAAACAAAGTGGGAATCGATGCACAGCATCATCTCTGTCCTCTAGCCCTCAGCTCCATCTCTCTGATGCTCTCTGGTATCTGAAAGGCTGCTTTCTTCAATGTGTATATCTAATTTTATTTTTGAAAGAATAGACAGAAATTATTTTCTATTACAAGGAAAAAAAGAGCCAGGTATGGTGGCACATGCTGTAATCCCAGCACACAGGAGGCTGAGGCAGGAAGATTGTTGCAAGTTTGAGATCAGCCTGGGCTACAAAGTGAGTTCAAGACCATTCTGAATGGCACAGTGAGACCCTGTCTCAAAAAGACTAAAGAAAAAAAAGAAGAAATGTGGAGTTCTGGGCTACAGAAACATAGTTCCCCAGTGCTGCAGAACACAGGTTCTCCCTGAGCCCAGCCTGGCCACTCAGGCTCTGGCTGCCTGGCTGTGGCTTGTCCTCTCCTCTCTACGGTGACGAGCCCACTGCCCATCTCTGGGTGCTTCAGTGCTTGACACGTGTCTGGTATTACAACAGAGGGTGGGTGTTATTCAGACTACAGGAAAGGCACTATGATAAATAAAAAGCAGTGAGGCTCCAAGAATAAAGTTTTTACAACAATGGCTCTTTACTTTAGGGGCATATGGCTGGGGATATAGCTCGGTGGAATAAGCGCCTGCCTGGCAAGTGCAAGGTCCTGAGTTCAATCCCCGGTACCGCAAAACAAACAAACAAACAAACAAAAGTATATACGGGCATATGTACTACGTTGAAAACAGATGACTTTGCCATGAACAGACTGTTTTGAAAACTACATGTACCAAAACTTCGGGTTTTGGTATGATCTCGGGTTCATAAATTCTCTGAAAAAGTGAATGACAGATTAAAAACTCCTAATTTATAGATATACAACTACTAACAATTATTATAAACCAGACTTCTCAGAATTAACTGTAAAAAAGGATTATGCTAAATCACCTGTCATTTATTAAAAATGAAATTTGATGAAAATGTATTATATGCCAAAATATAGTATACTAAGTGTTTTTACATGTATTACCTCATTTAATACTTTCACAAACTTAAGAGATGTAGATCTTTTTTGTGTGTGTGTGACAGCTTCGCTATGTAGCCCATGCTGGCCTGGAACTTGGAGACTCCTGCCTCAGCCCGCCAAGCGCTGGGATTATAGGTGTGCACCACGATGCTTAGCATATTTTCATTTTAAAGTAAGAAACTAGGGCTTAGAAAGTTTGACTGGCATAGCAACAGCAGTGGAAACGCGAAGGTTTGATTTATAATCCAGATTTTCTTTCTACGGTATATTAGTAATGTAGACTGGACAGTGTTAAGTATGCTTCTAAAAGTCACTCAATTATCTCTTCATCAAATCATACAGAAACTAAACTTTCTTGAGTCACAGTCTGTGTGCACAGCTGCACGAAGGCAGAACCCTTTCTTCCCTTGGAGTTGAGAAGACTAGAGGGTTTTGTAATAAGGGGACATGGATGTAGATCCTTGTGTTATCCCAAACTGCCTATATGACTGTGAATAGTTTTTAAACTTCTCTGCATCTGTATGGATTTAACCTGACATAAACGCAGCAGTCCTGAATGGAAACTACTACCACAACCGCCCCAGAGCAACCCCAGTCACTTCTTCCTCAATAGCTGACCAGCATACTATTCCAAAGTCAGATTCCTTCAAAGCTGACAAGGGTGTCTTATGCAGTACACTTGTGAAAGTTTTCATCTAAAGTGTCTGCAAGTAGGAGACTTACTGTGTAGAGCAGATGTGGACCACTGGAACAGGCCCTTTAGCTTGAGATCAATGTACCTACATGTCACTTGGTCCTAACCAGCATATCCATCTCTCCTGCCCCAAACTGGTGGTATCCACCCGGTCTTTCTCCCACTGCCGCTCTGTCCATAACCCCCCAAATAACTGCGCTTTACCTCATCGTGGATCTGTCTTTTTCTTTAGTCTCCAGCCCCCGCAGTCCAGTTCTCTAAACTTTTTTTTTTTTTTTTTTTTTTTGCGGTACTGGGGATCAAACTCAGGACCCTGCGCTTGCTAGGCAAGCGCTTATTCCACTGAGCTATATCCCCAGCCCCAGTTCTCATACTTGGGGAAGGGGTTGTTTGGGGACAGTGACTTCCTCACGGGCAAAGTGCTGGCTGTGGTATGAAGCTCGCAGTGTTGCTGGGAAGTTTAAATGAATGCTTACGCATGGCGCGTTTAGCACACAGTAACTGCCAAACTGCCAGTGCTCTCTCGTATTTGCCTGCCTGTAGGCTTGTACCTGCACATCCCCTCAAGGCCCACGCACTCACAGGTGGGGCTTTAGCAAGCCAGGGTTAAAGGTGGGTATCCAGGCTAAGATTTGGGGACAGAAAGGGGAGCCATCATTTGTCACTCGGATGCTCTGCTGCCCTCTGCCTGCCACGAACTGGTCCCCTCCGCGATGCCCTTCTGCCACTTCACCCTGCCATGGAGCCGCCTGTTACAGACTGAAACCTCATCAGCTAAATAAATCTCTTCTCCCTTAGCTTTGGGTGTTAGGTAGTTTGTCTTGGCCCTGAGGAGGTAACTAAGACACCTCCTGTATTTAAATGGTCAGCCCCACCCCCTGGGACTCCGGCCTGTTACAGGGCTGAGCCCTGGGAAGAGGAAGCTGCTGTGGTCAGGATGACAGCGGAGACCGTGGTACTGAAGAAGCACCGCAGGCTCTGGGGACAGACAGACCTGAATTCACAGCTGGGCCCAGAGTACCAGGCGTGCAGCTCTGAGCAAGGTTCTCCTCCTCTGTGTCTTTTACTTCTCTCCTTTCTCAGCACATTCTTGATTTTTCCTTATTAGTCAGTGATGCCGCACAACAGTCAAATTCAAACCAGAATCGCCAAACAATGGTTTACTAGGAGCTGCTCAGCCACGAGGGCTGGGCTGGGTAAGAAGAAAAACACTCACGTTGAAGTGAGCCCTGGTCTACACCGACCCAGCCATCCACGCTTCTATCTGCAACACACAGGAGGTGCTGAGAACAGGAAGTTTTGTTCCCAAGGATGTTATTTGTGGAAATCAACATAACCACTATGCAATATATCCTGGCAGAAATGAACACATTTTAAAAATCTTTTGGAAAAGAAAGCTTAAGATTTGTTTTCTTACTTCTTGAAGCTGTTGTGGTATAGATAGGTAAGTCTCTTGCTGCTCTTCTCAAAATTTCTTGCTGTCTTTCTTGGCTGAATTCTTTTACATAACCTTCCTTTTCAGAAGTAGACAAGTAGAACTATAAAAAGAAAAAAATTATTAAATTTTTTAAATCCCAAGACATTAACTCTCATGCTCAGAAAGGTTTTATCTAGAACAGAAAAACACCCTACATATATTTTGTTTTCTGAAGGCAACATTCAAACTTCTTAACTTTAAAATAAACCAAATATATTCTTAACAAAAACCACATACCAATTTTAAAAATTTACCTTCTATGCCAACGATGGCACAGAACATGAGCTTGACACTTGCTTTTTTGCAGATAAAACTAAATTCATTAAAAGCATTTTTGGGGGTGCACTAGAGCTTAACACATTCATGAAGGGGCTGTAACTTACATGCTTTGCTGCGGGTGGCTCTGAAACACCAGTGGTACATGTGTGACTGTGCCTTCGGGTGGCCAGGGGCAGTCCCATAAGCAGCAGACAGAACGTGCCACTGGTGGTTCCAGCCAGCGGGAACGGGTTAAACCCAGAGTCTTCCCAGGCCCCCAAATGTCTTAATATGTGTTTTATTCAGGGCCAGGGGTGCAGCTCGGAGAGTATGGCACTTGTCTGCTATGCACGGGGCACTGGTTCGGTTTGCAGCACCACCAAACGAGGAAAGAGGAACACGGCACACTTTTTTCCTCATTTAACAGTTACTGTCGGGAAGTACTTTTTCGGAAAGAGGACCAAAGCTTCACCTGCGTTAGACAGCAGTTGAGATCACAGCATGGGGTTCCGCTACTCTTTGGTTACACACCTTAATGAAGGCAACAGTGTAACTTTTCAAAAGCCAGCCAAGAGCACCACTCGCTGGGGAATGACCAGGGAAGCGCCTCCTCCCCTCAGGGACAGCCCCCTGCAGAGCTCCTGCTCCCTGAGTGTCTGCGGTCCTGTGTCACCAGTCTCGACTCCTTTCTTTTTTCTTCCCATCCCAGGGGTCAAACTCGCGACCTCGCACTTGCCAGGCAGGCACCGCGCCACCGAGCCACGCCCCTGGCCCCGACTCAGTTCTTGTAAAAAAGTCCCACCTGCCAAATACCTGTCCGTCGCTCTCCTCTTCTTACTCATCAGCCTCGAGGACCCTCCTTCTGATGCCTTGGTTTCATGTAACGTTTCTAACAGTCTGTTACAGATTTTCTTCACACAGTTAACAACAAAAATGGCTTGAGGCTCGCTCTTACTCAAGTTTAATATTTTTAACAACACTGCTCCATTTTTATTTGCTTGCAGGATTGTTACTTAGCAAGCCTAAGGGGTGGTGACTGGGATTCTAGCTTCAGTACTGCAGTGTTTCGGCCTAACATCTAGCTCCCTACTGAAGCGTCACTTCTCTTCTGCTACAAATAAGGCAACGGTTTGGCACAGTACAGAGGGCTCTGCACTGGGGAAATTAGGGCTCCACGAGAGCCGGGAGTTCTCAGGATTACGGGACCATGGGCAGAGCTCACATTGAAACTACAGGTCTTCTGCACTCTACTGTAGCGTATGCTTCTGTACCGTCATCATGAACTGTCCTTCCTTTTTACGAGCTGTTACCCTAAACTGACTAAATACCGTAATTCAGGAAGTGGGAGAGTCTATTTAGATACACCTCACTTGGCTTCCACAATTAAAAGTATACTACACGAAGCAGTCAGTGTCACGTGATCCTAAATGTGAAACTCTGAGACTCCAGGGCTCCCTTATTCCTACCACAGGCTGGGGCTCTTCCGACATTTGACAGATTTACCACCTCTGGATGCTTTCAGAAAGGGAAATCTGATCACAATGTCAAATATACCTTCGAATGGGAGAGGATCTGATCAAACTTTAGTTTTCTTGTAAAATCTCAACAGATCTCGCTAGGTGATACTCTTTCTAGTCTTAGCTCAATACTCTTCTATTTGTCCTTTTACGTTTATAAAATTATAAGCAGCTTAAATCAAATAAAAATTTTAACAACAGAATTTTAAGAAATAGAATAAAACAAAAATTCTTAGACTTTTGGAATTACCATTTAAAGTTTATTTTCACTGCAAACTACTCAGAGTAACTGAGGCTTGTGAAATGCCCTTACTGTCTTCTTTCGTTTTTGGGGTGGCAGGTGACAGAGTCTTGCTGTGCAATTCGGTCTGACCCTATACTATGTAGCCTGGGTCAGCCTCAAACTTGCTGTGACCCCACTGCCTCAGCCTCCCAGGTTCTGAGGTTACAGGTACATGCCACCACGCCAGGCTACCATCTTCAATGCAGTGTTTACGTACATATTAGGCTAGGGAGTATTTCTCTGTGGTGGGCTGGATTTGTGTGCACAATGCCCTGAGTTCAACTCCCAGCATCAAAACAATGAAAACTATTTTTTAAAAAACATTAAATGTTATTGATGACTTGAATGACTGATTGAGATGATGTGTTACTATGTCTCCCAGGAAACACAGTGGCCTCAAACTCCTAGATTAAAGTGATGCCCCTGCCTCAGCCTCCTAAGTGGCTAAGAACAAAGGCACATGCTACAGTGCTGGCAATAAATATACATAAAACACTTGTTAAGAGTTAGGCACTGACTCAGATCTTATATCCAAAGCGGAATAAAAAGGCTTTCCTTTAAAAAGCGAATTCTTGGCCCAGCATGGTGGTGAACGCCGGGGAGGCTGAGGCAGGAAGACAGCAGCAAGTTCAAGGCCAGGTGAACTACACAGCGAGGCTCTTTCAGAAAACCCAGGGAAAGGGAAATAAACAAAACAGAAGCACAGGCTGAAGGAAAGCTGGCCAGGAAAGCCAAGAGTAGCCAAATGCAAGTTGGCCAAAGTGTGTAGTCGGGATTCTACCAGGTTCGGGGCAGGGCCCCCTGAGAGGCTGGAGAAGCTGCCAAAGAACTGACGTAGAGATGTGGTACCCTAAACTGCAGTGCCTTTTGGAAGATAAACATCAGCCTTCCAGGAAGACGAAAGAGAACAGCACATGAAGAACAAGGATGAGGACACACGTGGTGTGTTCAGAGCAAAACACGGGGCCGCAGCGCTCCACACTGAAGCAGCAGCGATGAGGCTAGTACACTTTTAGTTCGTGGAGACTTGTGGGCACCAAACAAGCGAGCATGAGCTTTACGCCCTTGAGGACTACACCAGGAGAGTGATGGGACTGCAGCTCCTCTTAGCAGGGATGACACCTGGTGATGGGAGGTGTCTGCCAGCTGCTCACGTGCTGCTCCCTCTCATTACCCTCCGCTCGCCTGGAATATACAAGGTCTCACAGAGGTGACAGGGGTAATACGGCACAGAGATCTTTCCTTCAAAAAGAAATAGTTTTAAAGGTCATAGCTTGAATGCCACTTCCCGAGAGGATTTCTTTGGCCACACTACCTAACGGGGCTTTTACTCTGGTATGTTCTATCATATAATGCTTTTTTTTCTAAATTTAACTCAATTTTATGTATTTATCACAATGTACAATTATTGTTTGCTCATTTAGCATCTGTCTGTGCGTGTAAAATGTATTTTGTGTGTGTGTCTTTTTGAGACAGGGTCTCGCTATGCAGGTCAGGCTGGCCTTGAGGTCACTCTGTAGTCGAGGCTAGTACTGAACTCGCAATGATCCTCCTGCCTCAGCTTCCTGAGTGCTGGGATTACAGGCTGCGCCACCATGCTGGTGCGAGTGCAATGTAAAGACTACGTCTTTTTTGTTTTTAATCCTCTGAATCTAGAACACAGTTAGATATTCAGTAAGTTCCCACTGAATGAAAAAAATGGTGGAAAAGTCTGTTCTTGTAACTCTTCTGAACACTTACTTTTTGATTTTTAACCCAATCCGTTCTCCTAGGCCTGACTCCAAAATGTCGCTCTGACCTCTGAACTAAGAGCCCTCCTAAGACAGCTGCATTAGCACCGACCTCAGCCTTGCGACTGCTTCCATGCACCATCGTAACTGGCACACGTAAGCTCATGTGAGTCTCACACCCTTGTTCTTGGCTGTCACTAGAGCCGAGCTGGGCTGGCTCTTGAGCATTTCATAATTTAATAATTCTTTCAACACTTACTGAGCAGCAACTACAAGCAAGATTGGTGATGGGGGCCCAGGATGGAGCTCAGTGGCACACACTGCCTGGCAAGCCCAAGGTCCTGAGTTCGATTTGTACCACACACAAAAGAAAAGAAGACTGGTGGTGGGGGCTGGAGGACAGCACCAAATATGACGGCAATATCCCTGTTACAGGTTTACAATTTAGCTAGGTGATGCATAAAAGTAAAGATACAACTACAATACTGGATCATAAACTCTGTGACAGGGCACATGTAGAACGTTGCTGGATCGAGGCTTGGGCAGTCAGATGAATTTGTACGGGTGAAGATGAAAGGTACAGTGGATATAAAGTCTCAAATGAATGCAGTATGCTGAAGCCGTAACCAGAAAAATACCATTTGGAAAATACCACTTACTATGTGTTAAGCATGAAGTACTGTACAAATATTATTCATCATGTAAGTTACAAACACCTACATAAAGTTGATTCATTCAACACTTCTAATAATTTCATGGGTATGTACCATTGCGGCCCTCACTTACAGAGGAGGGATCAAGCAGTCTCCAGAGTCACACAGCAAGCAAATGATTTGGTTTCAGAAATGTGCCAGTTTTTCTTTTGCTTTTTTTTTTTTTTTTCAGACAGGGTCTCACTATGTAGCCCAGGCTGGCCTCAAACTCATGGCAGTCTTCCTGCCTCAGCCTCCCCAGTGCTGGGATCATAGGTGTGCACCCCCACACCTGCCTTGGTTCTAGAATCTGCCGAGTTCCCAATGTCTACACTATTCTTCTCAAATATATTACAAATTATTTTTTCTTTTTCTATTTTTTATTACTGTAACTGTATTTCTTTATTCACTTTTTACACAAGCTATATTTCCAATGACCATCACTACTAGTAATTGAGTAAGTAAAATTAGGTCTTTTTCAATTTAAGAGATTAAGAAATGAATAGTAGTTTGCAACACACCTTAAGGGATGACTGACCACTGCCAAATGCTCAAAGAGTATCTATAATGAAACATTAACTGTGACTTACGATTTATTTTACTTCAGAACAAAAGCATGTATCTAGAATAGGGGGCAAGTGACTATGTGACCATTTTTACTAATTTTGACCGCATATTTAACATGACATAGCAGTTTTTTCCAGGGATCTACCCAAAAGAACTAAGGAAAAGCACTACGAAGCAGCCCCATTTCTATCAGCCCTAAACCAAACTCCTTCCAAATGCCTGTTAATGAAAAACTAGTAAATAAAATTTGTTACATACCGTAACTGAACACTAAACACTAATGAAAACGAATGACCTACACCTGTACACAACACAGATGAAGCTCACGAGTCCAACAGTAACAATGGAAGAAGGCGCACACAGACACAGAAGACCATCAGTATGACGTGAGCTCCAAAAATGAGTATTCACAGGAGCACAGACACGAGCAAGCTCATCTGTGCCATGAGGAGGGAGGCGACTCCCCACGCTTAGGTGCCCGGAGGGAGCATGAAGAGGCTGGTGGGTCGCTGGGATGCTGTTTCCTGAACCTGGCTGGGGTTTTACACAGATGTATTTATTCAGCTCATGAAATTTCTCCAAGTGTATACTTATGACATGTACACTTTTCTGCATATATTTTCTCTACTAAAAAGAAAAATATATTACTTTACATTTTTAATGAATTTTGAAAAACTTAACGTGAAGAGAAACAACTATATTATCAGCATCATCTAACTTTTGAGTAGTACTCATGTGGTGGGCACCAAGTTAAAGGTTTATTTGAGAAACAACCCTCCAAAGCACCGCGCAGCAGCAGACACACCTGTTGGCTCCGTTTTCTGATGAGAGGGATTAAGTAACGTGTGACAGCAGGAAGTGACTGTCAGTGCAGGAAGAAGGTGATTAGTACACATGACGTCTGCCTGTATTATTTTCCAAGGGGAGCCTCCATTAGGAGAAAGCTAGTCCTGACGACATGCGGCAAGCAAGAGCCTGAGCAATTTCCCCCACAGTGTTAACAATTCTCTTCAGTTCCAGCATAGCTGTTCATGCCTGAGATGTAAACAAGCTCTACTGCTCAAACTCAATTCTGCCCTAGACTGTTTTTACTCCAATAATATAAAGCACACGTATCTTTAAGAAAAATGGCAGAGTAGAAGAGTGTGACTAGACTTTTACTGTGCTATGTCAGTGAGTCTGTCTGAGAATAGGCTGGAGACTCACACTCACAATATGGTTTTATTCAACAATTTCATGACTGGAAACACAACAAATGTATTACATAATTTTAACATAGGTAACACAAGGGAAAACAATTTCATAGTAAGTTAAAGCATTTGGTAAGTTACCAACATTAAATTTACCTCTTTGGAGGGGGTAGCGGGAGGTGTGAATATTGTCATCCAATAGGACCATACAAACATAACAAAGAACAGATGAAAAGCCACAAGGTAAACAACGGTCTTTCCTGGTAAATAAAAACAAATAATGTTTCATTTAATCCAGGTGAAACAAGAAAAAGCATTACATTAAAACACAATATTTGGATAAGGACACAATCCAATAAAAATTTAATTAAGATCTTTTAAAACCTCACACAATGAACTTTTTTTTATCTACATCATGCAACATTACTAGATACAAAGAAATGTTCGGTTCCTATATTCCAGGATTGTCAGTCGGGTTATTAAGTTACTAGGATTTAAGTCCAAAACACTTTTTCGCTAGTAATACTTTATTTCAAGATTTCCCTAAGCATTAATTTTAAATAACTTAAAAGTCATTTAAAACTATCCATCATCGTGAACATTAAATCCGAGAAACGGTAAACGGAAAAGAAGTACCGGAAGTTACCATGACCGAGAGCAGCGAATAAACCTGAACAATCCAACCTCTGTTGTACAGGAAAAGTGCCCTAAACTTCATTTTCTCATCCAATGCAGGCTAATGAGAAAAAATTTTAACCATGCTCAATTTCCACCACAAATGCCTCCCAGTGGGTCAGCATCTTATCTCCAAATGTTCTCTCACTGATAAACGCTAAGCTTTTCTGTATGTGAGTGCTGTGTGTGTGTTCTGTAGTTCTTCTATTTCAAAGGAGGAGGACTGGTTTCTGTAAGAAAGAACAATGTAAACAAGAACTGTCTAGCAGGTCCTCCAACTCTTTTTCAGTTTAGGATGCAATACCACAGGCCCACTGAAGATGACAGACGCAGTGTGAAAGTTTTGAAATTCTATTCTTTTTGGTCTTTTTGAGACAGGGTCTCACTATGCAGTTCAGGGTGGCCTTGAGCTCACTTTGTAGCCCAGGCTGGTCTCGAACTCGCAACGATCCTCCTGCTTCAGCCTCCGAGTGCTGAGATTACAGGCGTGCGCCACCATGCCCGGCTTATTTTTAAAGTTTAGATCAAAGTTTCACCAAGGTAGTCTTCATTACTTTCAGAATTCATTACTTCTTCATACTGCATTCCCCAAATAATTTGCTCAGACTTTAAATAAAACGCTTGTTTCAAAGCCTTACCGTTTTCTGCACTTCTAGAAATTGTACCTGGAACAGAAGAAAAGACAGTGAATAAATATACTTTGAACATTTTTGTACGTAAGGTTGAATATTCACCTTAGTATCGTTTCTATAAAATTTCAAACACGTGAAGATGCTAAAATTCAAATTCTTTATCATCAACAGTATAATCACTTAGAAGCTTCTCTAGACCTTTCTAATCTCTAGCATGCTCCTCAGCTCTGCCTTTGGCACCCCGCAGAAGGAACAGGGTTCTGTCCTCTACAGCACTTACCATGTCCATCGGGCTGCAGTACAGTGTGCA
>PVLD010016407.1:0-45103 GCA_004027595.1 Dinomys branickii | reverse complement strand
CTAAATTTGCATGTCTGTATATGGGTCCATACATCTACAATTCGAAGATATCAATGGATAAAGCAACAACTACTGTTGAGACCATATCTCCTTGTCTATAGATTAGTTGTGATTGTACTATTTTCTATGATAATGGGTGTCTGTTTGTCAATATGTTTTTGTACTTTTATGTTTCTAAAATAAAAAAAAATAAAAAAAAATAATGCAAGTTATTTTACTCAATTTGGAATATGTAGTAATTATGCAGATAATGAAAAAATTCACTTGCACTCTGAAATAAGCATTGTAAATGTGTGTGGGTATGTGTGTTTAAAATTGGAACTATTCTTGATATTCTTATGAGTAACCAGTTTACACTTAACAAATATGCTGAATACTTTTTTCACTTATTTTTGCATTCTCTACAAATATTTTTAGTGGCCTCTTATGAATGCTAATTTAAAATCAATCCCCTTATCAAGCGTTTGAGTTCTTTTAATTTTGTAGCATTATAAATAGTTCTGTGATACATTTCTGTATATAAATATTTTTGCATAGAATTTATCATTTCATGAACTTGAACAACCAAATAAGGCTGTCTTCTAAAAATTTTGCTTTTCCTTTAAAATAGAGTATATGTTAATATACATTGGGTTATAAATGTATATAAAAGTAAAAATTTCCCTAAGATGACTAAAATATAGAAAATGTCCTTATTTTTTGAGATTTTCATATGCTTTCAAAGCAAAACATTCAAAGCAAAGCAAAACAAAGGCACACATCAAACTTTGCAAAATTCAATAATTTGTTGATTTTTTATTTCACTTGTAGATGTTATGTAAATAATTCTACATGTGGGAGGATTCTGCTGGTAATTCATTCATAATATTATGTACATATGGCCCTGTTTCTTTCATAGTTTGTAGTCCTCACAATATTCCACCTGCACATTTTGTATGCTTATTGTCTTGGTTACTTTTCTCTAGTTGCTATGACAAAATACCCAACACCCAAAATGAAGGGAGGAAAGTTTTGTTTAGCTTACAGAAGTTTCAGTCCATACTTGGCTGGCTCAGAGGCAGAGTGGCATATGGCAGAGGGCTACAGGTGATGGCGGCAGAGCACAGCAAAAATAACAGAGCAATAAGGGGAATGGTGGGCAAGCAGCCTCTTTCCTTCCCTTACGTTGTAAACAGGCTACCCCCACCCAGGGGGTGTGTAGCTCTCACACAATCTCCATGCTCTCCTCTTCCACAGGCTCAGGATGTGTACAAAGTAAGCACCCTGGCTTCCTGCTGAGTCACTCAGTCAAATCTCTAGACTCCCCAAGTTGACACAATGTATCAACCATAACATTTACCTTTATAAAACTTACAAAAATTAAATTTTCGACATTCAACATTCTGCACCCATCTGCTTTAGCAAATTCACACTCAAAGGAGTCACTGACTCAACTCATGTAATAAATTCAAATTAAGTGACTTACAGTAATCTCTGAATGTAGAAGAGTATAAATAATTTAATGACAAAATTAACACATATTCTATCGATTATTCTTAGTGTAAAGACAATGGATTTGCTTTCCAATGTAAAGTCATTAGAATATACTAGAGAGAATTTCTAATTTATTTGACCTCTAAAAACTAATATTTTTATGAATCTCATCCTAACCAAGTTTTCTGGTACAAAAGGGGTACTAGCACACAACCTCTGATCATTGTGAAAGGGCACATAACCACGGAGTTTATCATTACAAAGATAAATCTATATGTAGCTTAGAGCCGAGTTAAGAGAAGTCAGTATCTTAGGAAAATTTGAAACTGGATACATTGGGACCATGAAAGAACAATAAAATTAAAGTGAAACGAAATGTATTATACTTAGAGTTGCTAGTACTATAGTTAAATGTTTGAAGAAGGAAGTAAAGTGAATAGCTAGAAGAAAGAAGGGAAGAAACACAGGGTAGGTGATTGGGTTTAATTGTCATTTTCTTCTACACTAAGTAATATTATATCTTACCAATTCTTATACTTCACTTCATTACATAATAAAGTTCTCTCCTTCTGTCTTCACATCCATAATATGTGTATTGCTGATGTCTGTACTTTATTGAAAGAAACAGTCAACGCTTAAAATTTTCTTTTCTCTTGACCAATTTTGCACACTTGAATTTGGTAATCAGAATGACTGATCTGAAAACAAAAATATGCAGTATAAGAACCATTGTTGAACTTCTACCACATTATACGGTGAAGCTCTGCATCATTTCCAGTTTTTTTTAGTCATTTGTTACTGTCTTTGACTGTTTGATCAATCTTACATTCTTATGCCTGGTGGACTGAGGAACTTCGTTCAAGATGACAGTATGTAATATAGCAACCACTGTTAATTTCTATCATTTTGTTTTGCAGTCATGTGTAGTTTCTGTTGTTTTTGTGTTTTGATTTTGTTGTCTTTTTGGTTTGTTAATTTCAAAAGAAAATAATGGAAAAAATGTAGTTCCTGTTCACGAGACGACCAAAAAAAAAAAATGGTAAGAAATTTCTATTATTTTCCAAAGATATAACTTAATAGCCTTTGCTCCATGCCACATGATGTATTACCTACCATAATTAACGTAGGTAGTTGAGTGCTTGCCTGTGGGATCCCATCAAGCAAAGGTATACAAAGGTTCGTAGGGAAAATTTCTCAAGGCGCTTTTGTGACAGTGATGGCCAGCTACTGAGAAAAATTCTCTGGGGGAAGAACAATCAATAGTTGCCCACCAGCCTTGAAATTCCCCATCAAATTTATGTCTTTGGGCCACATGGTTTCTAACATATCTGTGTGTTTAAGAGGTGATTCAGTCTTTCAAATTTTTATTTAGTTCAATAATATATAAACTGGTGCTAGTAAAGAACAAGGCAGAGGTGACAAAAGACTACACTGCTTTACTTAATGTCTCAAAATTTGTTTTTACATATAGTTTAAAACTTTTGGGGCACAATTATTATATATAAGGTATGAACAAAAATAAATATCAAACATCTAGCTTTCTAGATGTTTTCTCCTAATTTTGAGGAAATGACTCTTCAAATTTTGATTTAATCAACATTTTCCCTAAGTAACCTCAATATATGAAGTAGAAACTCAATTTTTTAAAACAGCTTTGGTCTTCGTATGTGTGTGCGTCTGGGATTCTGCATACATTCTATCTCCATATATGGAATGTTACAGTGTTATTTTTATTTTAATGGTTTGATGCTATCTTTTTCGGCACTATAGTCATATATTTGAGATAAACTAGAATTTTTTTACAGTTTATTATGAGCTGTCAAATCAGCTCAGAGAAACACTGCATTCAAGTTACTGACTGTCATCACAAACTTTGGTACAGTCATAGTGAAGGTCAGGTACATTTTCAGCCCCTGTCCTGACCTCATACATCTCAACGTCCTATCTGTGTGATATGAACTTAAATGTTTCTTATAGGAGGACAGACAGGGCCTTTAACTACATAATATTTAAGTTTCAAGATCTACCTGATCAAGTATGGTGCAATATTTTCAACTAAGGCTTAGGATATGAACAAAAATAAATGGAAAATATGCTTGTTACAACTCATAATACAAACAATGTAATTTCAGTTAACTTCCAGAGGACTGACTACATAGGGACAAGGGGAAGGATTAACTTCCCATTCAGGAAAACACCATTAGTTACTACATTCATAAACAGGGGCATTTAAAACATGTAAGAGATTATCAAAAACTAAGTTGAATGTTTTCCTTGAGCCTCTCGTACATTGTAGTGTGGCTAAAGCAATAGGAAGAATTTTTATGAAGCACTTTTAACTCCCCAATAAATTCTAGACTAGAAGAGAAAGGTAGCCAAACCAAATTACACAGGAAATGGTTTCTCAAAAGTTGATTTCCTTTAAGTATTAAAAACATATTAGTTCATGACTTGTTTTTCTCTCATTTGAGCACATGAGTTAATATCCACTGAGCATTAAAATTCTTTCTTTTATAAACCGCATGTATAACACATTATCGATACACTTCAATTCTAATTTTAAAAGGCTAAATAGCTGTACATTTCAACCTCACTTTTACGACACTTTAATATTTCCATCATGATAAATATGTGAATGTGTACCTTACCATTTTCCAACTAACAGTAATATATGATATATATTTTTATTTATCTATGTGTGTTAGTCATTTGAACAGGTAATATAATTTTAACTGTCAATTTCTTAATAGATGTTTGATGAAATTATTAAAATATAATGAAATCTTATGTTCTTAATTTATTAATCAAATTATGTATTTATATTTATGTATACAGCTTTTTAGATAAATATTTATTTTAACAGTTGTTAACATTATGTAAATAATTAAGAAACTTTTAAAGAGTGAATCAACATTAAATACAAATAATATATATTGCAAATAGAGTGCAGCAAATCATCAAGAAAATCATACACCACAATGAAGTCATATTCATTCCAGGAATGCAGAGCTGGTTCAATATTTGCAGATCAAATAATGTTATACACCATAACAATAGTGCCAAAGACAAAAACTATATGATCATCTCAACAGATGCAGAAAAATCTTACAACAAAGTCCAACATGTATTCATGATAGAAAATCTACAGAAAATAGGAATAGACGGTCTTTACCTCAACCTGATCAAAGCCATCTATGACAAACCAACAGTCAACATCAAACTAAATGGACAAAACCTGAAAGCTTTTACTTTAAAATCAGGAAAAAGACAAGGATGTCTGCTATCACCACTCCTGTTCAACATAGTTCTGGAAGCATTAGCCAGAGCAATTATGTAAGAGAGAGAAATAAAACGAGTAAGGATAGGAAAGTAAGAAGGAAAACTATCACTATTTGCAGATGACAGGGGACTTTACATGGAAGACCCCAAAATTCCACCAGACGGCTGCTTGAATTAATCAACTCATTCAGCAGTGTATCTGGATACAAAGTCAGCACCCAAAATCAATAGGGTTCCTACACACAAACAACAAACAGACTGAGAGAAATTAAGGAAACCATAGCTTTCACAATAGCATCCAAGATATTGAAATATTTAGGAATTGATCTAACAAAAGAACTAAAAGATCTCTTCAATGAAAACTACAGTACTCTGTAAAAAGAAATCGAAGAGGATTTCAATAAATGGAAAAACATTCCTTGCTCATGGACAGGAAGAACCAACATTGTGAAAATGGCCATACTACCAAAATTGTTGTAAAAATTCAATGCAGTTACCACTAAACTACTGTTATCATACCTTAATTTCATCTGGAACCAGAAGCGACCCAGAATAGCAAAAGCAATCCTGGGCAACAAGGACAAGTTAGGTGGAATCACAATCCCTCACCTGAAATAATACTACAAAAAATACTACTGTAATAAAATCAACATGGTACTGGCTAAAAAACAGACCAGAAGATCAATTGAACAGACTGGAAGACACAGAAACAACCACAAACACACTCATCCACCTGATATTTGATAAAAGGTTCAGACAAACTCACTGGAAGAACAATAGCCTCTTTAATAAATGGTGCTGAGTGAGTTGGTTTGCCACCTGGCAAAGACTGAAAATAGACCCAAGTCTATCACCATACACCAAACTCAAGTCAAAATGGATGACAGTTCTCAATATTAAAACAGGAACACTAGATCTATTGGAAGAGAAAGTAGGTAAAAACCTTGAAGCTATAGGAGTAGGCAGAGAGTTCATGAAATACTTCCCATGAAATACTTCAAAGAATCAACAATTGGGATCTCATCCTACTGAAAAGTATCTGCACGTCTAAAGAAATCACCATCAGAGTAAAAAGAAAACCCACAAGCTGGGAAAAATGTTTATTTGACTGTCCCTCAGACAAAAGTCTTCTATCTAGAATGTATAATGAATAAAGAAACATCAGCCTCTCCAAATTCAAAGACCCAATACAAAAATGGGCAGCTGAAACAAATACATACTTCTCAGATAAAGAAATACAAATGGCAAATAAATACATGGAAAAAATGTTCAACATCATTAATCATTTGAGAAAGGCAAATTAAAAGACTGAGATTTCACCTCACCCCAGTAAGAATGACTGCCATTAAGAAAGCAACCAATAACAAATGCTGGTGAGTCTGTGGAGAAATAGGAACTTTTCTCCACTGCTGGTGGGAATGCAGACTGGTGGAAATCACTGGGGAAATTCCTTAGCAAACCAAGTCTAGAGGTCCCATTCAACGCAGCTATTCCCCTTCTGCTTACTTTCCAAGAAGATCTGAAAACACATAGTATACTGATATATGTGCACTCATGGTCACAGCAGTACAATTTGTAATTGTGCTGCTAAATTGTGCAAGCAACCTAAATGTCCATCCACTGAGGACTGGATAAAAAAATCGTGATAATTTATATAACGCAATATTACTCAGCTATACAGAAAGATAAACTTGAGGCTTTTATGGGTAAATGGTGACAACCATAGACCATAATCATAAGTGATATAAATCAGACCTACATATGTAAGCAATGTATAGTCTCAGGAGTATAAGAACCTGAAAGAGTGACTGAAACCTAGGAGGTATGATAGACATTGTGAAATGAAAGGAAAATGCTCAAAAGTAGGGGCAACTGGGGTGTGGGAAAAGAGAAAGGAAAGAAGGGGAAATTATGCATGTATGTACATACAGGATAGCTAACAGCTTTACTACTGTCTTTTATTGCTTTACTGAAAGGAGGAGTTAATGATTACTCGTTTGATCACTATTGCATGTCTCTATTTTCCTGAGAAACCAGAAGCTTAAAAATAAATTCATTAAAATATTGAAAATTATTCTTACATTTCTGACATACCCCCTTTTAAAATATGTAGGAACATTTTATAATTTATGAAAGCGGAATTTCAATCTCATTGTCTCAGAATATAAAAAAACCTTAATCCTTCTGTAGCATCAGCTGAATTTAAGGATAACTTGATAATTATCAAATAAAAGTTGTCACTATCATTCCTACGACCAAAATGAATGTTCTAAAATTTAAGTAAGTCAGTGAAGTTCATAACAATAATTCAATTTTTGACAAAATTTCGATTTCTTTGTGTTTTATTTGCTCATATTCACACTGGGAATGCCCTCTGCTTAGTGAACACAGTAAGCTCATTCCACAGTTTCTCTGTACACACATAGAAAACCAGTTCTCATTCTTTCCTTCTCTTCATTTCTTTCCTTGCAACCCCTCCTGGGCACATGTGCATCTTTTTTTTCTGTAAAGTGTTTCCAGAGTGGTAAATGAGAATGGCTAGCAATAGGAATGGAAGAGCACACGGCATGTGTCCTGCTCAAAGATAAAGTATTTGGAGATAATATAGTATATCCAATAATCTCAAGAACCAGCACAAAAGTAGGAAACTGTCTGGCATATATCATTCCAAAGGTAAAGCTAGAACCAGAGAACCAGGAGGCAAATTTGGACTTACATTATGATGTTTTGAAAGAAAAGAAATTGTCCAAGTAATAATTATTTCCATAGTAAGAAAAGAGGTCTCTGTCTGGTAAAGCAGTGATTTTAAGTAAATTAGGTAAGTAAAAGATACAAATCAAGATCTTGGGCATTAAATCTGGTTGTTATAAGTTCTGTTCAGTGCTTTAAAACCACTCCTCTAATTCAAACAAACAAACCAATGTGCTATCCAATAATTTTCTAAGAATCTGCCCATAGTGGCCATTAACTGGCTCACTTTCCCACCCTTTCTGCCATCTACTTCCAATACAAAACCTTTCTTCAGGTAATCAGTGTGGTTAAATGGTACAAACTAAATACATACAGCTTGTTGTGAGGTCAGAAGCAATCGACCAATAGATCAGTCCAATCTACTGATCAAGTAGATCAGTCCAATCAATATTGCTTTATTTCCCATTTCCTGTTTTGTTCCCTACTAATAGGCAAGGGGAAGAATAAAAATTGCTTTCCAGTTTTAAGCAGATTCATGCAGATCAAGTAGCTGGACGTTTTGCAATCATATGTAAGATAAACATCCAAAAGGGGAAAATTGATGGCCACCAAAAAAAAAAAAAAAAAAAATACCGAAGACATTTTGAGAATCTTTCAGATTCTGTCATATTTTCAGTCACTTTTGTCATTTTCCCCAATTATACTGTCCAATTCCCTATAAAACATCTAGTATAATACAAGGATCACCAACTACTGTTTTTTTTTTTTTTGGCGGTACTGGGGATCGAACTCAGGACCCTGCGCTTGCTAGGCAGGTGCTTATTCCACTGAGCAATATCCCCAGCCCGACAAGGATCAAATCTAATTTTCAGGCTACCTACAGTAGGCTTATAAGCTTGATCATTATAGACTCCTTGGTGGACTGTATACTTACTTCTGCCTGGATAAGGTCATCCCAGCATCCTTCAGAGAAAAAGAGAAAACGTATGCAAATGACTTTCCTCTCCACATTGTCTGAAAGTTTATCTCCATGGTGAAGCATCAAGAAATATTTTAACTGTGTGATTCAACCAACAACATCTTATTAGGACCCTAAAACTATATCTTTGATGTTTTTCCTAAGCAAGCTCTAGAATCAGGGTCTAAGCCTGGACTTCTTCAACTGATCAAGTGTTTCTTTATCTCATCATCTTTTGTATTTTTTAGTTATCAAAGTTTGGGCTGTCGATATGGCTCAGCAGCACAAGCACCTGCCTGGCAAGCACAAGGTCCTGTGTTTGAGTCCCGGTATAAAAAATTATCAAAGGTTATATTAATAACCATCATAAAAATATTTTACTGTACACATCATGATTCAAAACTTTAAGGTATATTTCAGAAACATTCCATTGAAAAGTTATGTAACAGGAAGAATCAATGTTTATAAGATGGAGCCATAGGTCCATGGTTTACAGCCCCAAGAACAGGTAAAATACTTTTTCAAATCAAATACTCTTTCAAATCAGAGGTGGCCCTACCTTAAGGGTATAACAAACTGCAACCACTGATCTCCAGTGAGAGTTCTGGGAATAAAATGAATATTAAGATCTATCTCAACCTTCAAACTGTCCTCTACTTTACTAAACCCGTATTATTTTGTTGGTGTTCAATACAACAATGAGTAATGTGTAACCCAAATTGCCTTACACATAGAATACACAAGAGCAGTGGTGGCAAACCTATGGCACAGATGCCACATCCAGCTTTTCATAGCATTGAAAGCTCTAACAGCTTTATCTTCACGGTATTAGTGCTACTTAGATTTGCTAACTGATAAGAGAACTTAAATATCTCGAAAAATTAACTTGAAATATTTAAAATTAATCACCTACTGGTTGTTCAGAAAACAGTATTTGCTGGTTTTAATAAGATTCTTGACATACTTATTGCAAATAACAAGTCAAGCTCCTCCCTGCCTCCCCCCAAAACAAATCATTGCAGAAAGACAGAAAGAAGGAGTAAAGGGAGAAAGGGAGAGAGAAAAGAGAAGGAAGGAAAAGGAAAGGAAAGAGAGAAAGAGAGAGAGAAAGAGAGAAAGAGAGAAAGAGAGAAAGAGAGAAAGAAAGAGAGAGAGAGAGAGAGAGAGAGAGAGAGAGAGAGAGAGAGAGAGAGAGAGAGAGAAAGGAAGAAAATCCCCAACTCACTGTGCAATTTTCTTTTGGTGTCTGCTTGATCAGTCTTAAGACAAATTTCCACGGGAATTGAAAAGAGCAAGCCTCAAAAGTGGTTGCTTTTACCAAGTAGTACCGTGGGATGAATCAGATTGAAATTTAAAACTTAATATAAATTATTCACCAGGATGTTAACATTTAACAACAGTCTTTTCACATTTCTTATCCCACTGGGGTCCACAGTGATCCTGGAGGGAGATAAAACTAGTATTGTTATTCCCACTCTACAGATGAAAATATTTTTGTCATTGAAACTTGAAAGCTGAGAGAGCTGCCCAAAGTCACCCAGTGCTCCTTACAGAGCTGGTACATACTGGAGACTTCTCTCTTTTCCTAGGATGCACATACACTATACATAATAATATTTTGGAATTGATTAGATATTTTGATGTCACAGAATAATCAACCAGTATTACCACATGTTTTGACACCTAACCCCTTTTTGTCTTAAAAAATCAGACATACTTTATATTTAGTAATAGACACATAAGTAAATATATTTTTTCAAGCCATTTCTCTTGTATTTATACAAGGACCAAAAGATCTTAGTCTAGAGGCATCTTTTATGATCTCTTATTTTCTTATCATTAAGCCATCAGCAACGCTTTTGGCTCACACTTGGTGTATCTAGAATCTAAAACCTTCTCTTCTAGCACTGTGACCAGTAACACTCATCTCTTACTTTGTACCACTACAATCACATTTTAACTAACACTCCTTGTTCTGCATTGACCTTCTATATCCTAATATCCGCACAAAAGTGAAAACAATCTTCTAAATCTGCTAATTATGACTCTGTTCCTCTGTAACTTTCAGTGATTTCCCATCACTTTTGGAATAAAACCCGTATCTCATGCTGTGCAAACACCAATAATTAGCTCTCCATTACCAATCACTCTTCTTCCCTCTTCTTCCCTTTAGCAGTAGGACTCTGAAAGTTCAGATGAGCCGTGGCTTTATTCTCTAGCTTCTTTTGTGGACTTTTATGAGTGCCAGTGTGTACAAACTTGATCTCAAATCATTAAACATTATATATGTTTCTTTTTCTTTTTTTTCCCATAGGCTAAAAGACACAGAGGGCTGAAAACTTAGCAGGGCAACAAGTGATAGAGCACTGTAACACAAATGTGTCAGGGCCACCCAACAGCCTTTCACTACTCACCTCTAGGTTATGACATGAAAGAGAACAAATGATTGGTACCCCAGCTACTGTATTTTGGCGATTCTACATGACAACAACTTAGAAATTGTACTTAGAAATCTCCTTAGGACCAGGCATGGCACCATCGTGCTCTTCCCTATGCTGTGGCCTCTTTAGCTCATTGCAAATACTTCAAATCAGAAACCTTAACATTTTATCATTTGCTCTATTTTCTGAATTTCTTACAAGTTCTCTATTACTCCCTTAAATGGCCTCTGTTATAACTGGGATTTAAAACATTCCACAAAGAGCTCATGGTGTTGAAGAGTTGGCTGCCAGCTAATGGACTTTTGGAAAGTGGTTGAATCATGAGGGTTTTCTTGCTGCCTGTTCTCATGAGGTGAACAGCTTTTCTCAACTGCACCTTCCCACCATGATATTTCTCCTTCACCACAGCCCTACAAGCAAAGGATCCAGGAGATCTGGGCTGAAACTTCTGAACCTGTGAGCAAAAGTAAATGCTTTCTCCTGTCCCATTTAGTCCAGAAGAAACATCTTATAAAGTTAACAACCAAGAAGTCCCTCAAACTGGAAGCATCTCAGGTAGGCAAGAATGTGCCATGGACAGTAAAGCCAGTCATATGGACTGAAATGTATCTACATCACATTCATATATTGAGTTCCTAGAATCCAATGTTATTGCATTAGCTTTCAGGGCTTGATGGAGGTTTTTAAGGCTAAATGTAGCCTTAAACTATATTAATGTAGCCTTAATATTAATGGGGCCATAAACTAGTAGGACCAGTGCCCTTACATATGGTGCATATGATATATGATATTGTATATATAATGTTATATATTGTATAATTATAATATATAATATTATGTATAATATTATATAACATATTTTTTTCTATTTCCCTGAAGAATGTTGGTTAATATATAGTCTGGGTAGAGTGAATAAAACCTCTCACTAACATTTGAAGAGATGCTTTGTTTCATTGAATATTTTAACTAAATCATCTCACTTGGTCTTTTAGAGAAATGCATGAATAGGTGGAAGAGTAGGTGTAGGTTCAAGGAAACTGAAGGATACAAAGCTAGCTAATGTATTTAGGATCACTGAGCTAGAAAATGATACAGTTGAGACAAAAGACCATGGCTCTCGATTCTAATTCCCTGTTTTCAGACATTATGTCATTATATCACCCTTGAGGTTATCACACCATTAGGGAAAATACATTTTGTCCTTCAGAATTAAGAGGCACTCTAAAACAGACATATTTTTGTAATTGAATTCTAAAATATATTTACAGGAGTTTTCCATGCTTATTTATCTCTTTTAAATGAGTTCACACTTACTATTATGATAGTTTGGCTTCTGCCTTTTTCAGTTAATGCATATGAAGAAAAAAATAAACAGCCCACAGCTCCTCCCTTCTCAAAGCAGGTACTTGCTTTTTGATGTAATCAGCAGATTTTTTTCTCTAATTGTTATTAAAAAGGAGGGACCACTCAAGAAAATTTAAAAACGGAGTGCATGAACATTATCTTTCTCCCAAGCTAAGTGCTATTTTATGCCCATCTGATGTATTAACATTTTCCAATAAACTCTTGTACTTTAATAATTTGCACACAGTTAATAGCAATTTTATTGAATCAGTGAAGCAAAGGGTTGAATCAAATTGTGATATAAAATTTAAGAACAACAAACTTCAAATGATAGTTAAATGTTTAATCAAGGGGTTTCAGTGATGGTGTAAATGTCAAGATAAGAGACTTATGCACTCAAACTTTTAAAACATCAGGGGTCTTATTATTTTTAATACTTTTCAACAAACATGTGTATTTTAATCAACAGTTTCTATTACCTAACTTTATGGTTCATAAACTGTTATCGTTGTCAGAAGATCTACACATTCCTCTTTCTACTCAAGTAATAAAAATAAATGAGAAAACTAAGGGAATTTTCATTTTTGTGCAGTGTCATAATTGAAACTTTTAAGACTGTTTTTCCTTTTGGCTCCTCTCACAAATGCCTATCCTTGATACAGTCTTGTGAAGTTGATATTCTCATGGGATTTCATGTTCACTTACCGTGTAGTCTTTCATTTTAATCCAGAACATTTAAGTTGAAAGTAACTCAAAATTTCACATTATTTTATGAATCTATTGAGATAAACAGTTTCTTTACAAATACAACAATATTTACATATGGGCTATCTTTTTTTTTAGTCTGCATCTTTTCAATTTTTATCCCTACCAGAAACTTCTGCAATATATAGGTAAAATTATTTTCACCCATTACATAGAAGAAAACAGGTTCACTAACTTCTTTAACATGTTTAGCATGTGGTCTACAGTTTTCTGTACAACATCATGCAAGTGTTCAAAGAAATATTCTACTTTTATGACATTCTCTTATCCTCTACATTTTATTAAAAATACATTGTATACTTGCCAAGAAAGATAGGACTCTGGTGAATATGAATGAGTTTTAATATAATCTTTCACAACACTAGAATTTCATAAATTTCTCATCCAACATATTACTTGTATACTGAGTACCTAATATATGCTCAAAAAAATATACTCAGTGGAACATAATTTTAACATGTATTTTCCAAAGACAGTTTATGTTGCTGGAAGACAAGCTTTTATGATTATGACTATATAAAATAATTTGTTTACCTCAGTAATTTGTAAACTAGATCTTCTTCATCTCTTAGTGATCTTGCATACATTCATTAAAGTTTTGTGATTCTGGAAGTCCTCTTCTGTGAGTATCTTTATGAGTTGTGATAAAAAATATGATGGCCACTGCTGGCCAGTGCCGTCCAATGGAAAGTCAGGTGGGCCAAACATTCTGACATTTCCTGATTGACTTTATTTACCACATCTGGCACCATGACTTTCTGGCTCTTCCGCAAAGTGAAAATGACCATGAAGGGGAGAATTTTAAATCACAAAATTCAGAATTTCACAACAACCATGAAAGAACAACTAACATGTTCACAGGAGAAGACCTCTAGAACTGTTTAAGAATGTGGCAAGAAAATGGGATAAATATGTTTGATTTGTAGGGGAATATTTGGAAGGAGATTAATGTCAATGTATGTTTTTTTTTTTTTTTTTTTTTGCGGTACTGGGGATCGAACTCAGGACCTTGCACTTGCCAGGCAAGCGCTTCCACTGAGCTATATCCCCAGCCCCCTCAATGTATGTTTTAACATAATAAATAATTTAAATTTTAATAATTCCTATTTTTATTATGCCTCATATGTATAAATGCTACCTGTCCATACTTCAGTACTTGAGTATGGCATCCTGTACTCTTTAAAATAGAAAATCTTGCCATTCATAAAAATTTATTCATTTATGGGGTTCATTAGTTAATTATAACCATGATCCTTCAAGTTTGCTTGGGTATCTTAGAATGCCTGTTGGAATAGTTTGAATAAATTTATTCTGCTTCAGTTGCCTGCCTTATAAGTATACTAGGATTTTGGAATAGAAGACAAGTGGGTACCATTCTTTTTTTTTTTTTAATTATCTTTGTTAAAGGAGTTCCTCCTCTAAGTAGCTGCACTTAGATAGATATCTCAATGAAGTATCTTTTGTTAAATTTTAGAGTAGAGTAAATACAGCCCATATCACTTTATCTCCAAGTCAAAGTTCACAATTTAAGACTTCTTTTTTTTTTTTTTTGCGGTACTGGGGATCGAACTCAGGACCCTGCGCTTGCTAGGCAAGCGCTTATTCCACTGAGCTATATCCCCAGCCCCACAATTTAAGACTTCTTGACGTTTTCTAGGACACTGTAGTTCATAATATGTTCAGAATGTCACATATCTCAAAAGCCCAGACAACTGTCCTACCTCAGACACTTAATATGCTTGTCAAAGAAATGAGACTGTGATTATCTTCTCTCTCAATGGGCTTTCTCCTCTAGTAAACTCACACGTAGTTAGAGTGTTTCATTTTCAATATCACGCAAACCCTGCACCCTCATCAAAACTGTGAATATCCAGCAGATTTACTGGCATTTGCCTACAATCATTTTTCAAATAACTGTCATCACGGTCTTAATCTCTGGCTTTCTTAATCGTTTCCACCTTACCTGCCAAGTCGTTCTCCACTTGAAAAGTTTTGCTAAGATTTTAACTGTATGCATTAGTAATTGCAAAAGTACATGCAAGTGCATGATGTTAGTTACCATGTGCAAGGCCTCATGTGAGCACCTTGTCAGGAAAGCAAATCATAAAAATCTGAACCTTAGATTTTGAAACTCTTGCCGAACATCCTACTTTTGTCTAAAGCCAGTATAGCAATAATCAAGTATCCAAATTGATGCCCATAGATGTTTGGAAATGAGCATGAGTGGTGTGATTTTAACATTCTTGAAGTTTATTATTCCAGTCTGCTGAATATGCTAATGCTATGCTTGAATAAACTATTGTACTAGTGATGCTTTGGTACATTTTGTTATAAAGCTCATTTTCACCCCCCACCCAAACCCAGAATATCAGAAATATACATTGACAGTATAGCTGTTGCTGACAAATCTTGCTAGACAGTCACTCTGATAGATTCTTTTTGATCCACTGACTATTTTCAAGGGTTTAGAAAGCAAACTGTTGGTAAGCAAATCTTAACTATCAGCGTCCATGTCATGGAAAAACAGTTTAATGAAATGATTCAACTTACTTGTTTTTGTCTCCTGGCCCGTAATGACAGCTCCTCCTCCGAATACTGTATAGCTATAATCTATTGTGGTTTTCTTTTTTTTGAATTACATTTTCCATGAAAGTTGGCACAGACAATACATAGAAAAGTTTATATGCATCTCCTTGGCAGCTACAAAGATTATTCCCATTGTGTCCTTGTTGAATAAAAAATTTAAAGTGCAGAATTAGCAGTGGAAGATTGACTGGATTCTAAATGAACTTTCTGATAGCAAATGAAGACTAGGGGGAACAGAGCACCGGTAATGAAGAGAAATACAAGGCTGAGTATTGGAAAGTAATTAGCGAGCTCATCACTGACAACCCTTTGATGGCCTGAATTGCTTCCAGAAAGATAAGAGTATATTGTTTAAAAAACAATTAAATCCCACATGCACATTCATAGAATTATTTCACATTCACATGCAAATAGAGACGCTCAGATTATTTGAACAGGCTGATATGTGTCAACAGGGAAGGACTTTATATTTGGTGTATTTGGCTGTGTAAAAAGCACCAGTGGTAAATAATGCACCACAGACCTTTGCATTTGATGAGACTTTTAGGAACTGTGACCAAAATATGTATAAAGTCTTGGACATTTCTCGAGAGATCTTCTACTTTTACAATGACACTGTGACAAAAGAATAAATTCACATCTGTTATTAGGTGCTTTGGCCCTTTATATTAATAATCATTATGTACAAACCAGAAGAATCTATGCATATATTATTCATAAATAGAAACAATATTAAAAACAGAAGATAAAAACCCTAAAAGCCTGAAGTTCATGTGCAAGAGTATTGTGTTAAAATTCAAAATTCCTAACCTTCATTGCTTTGGCTAATAAAATGTTAGCAGCTCATTCTGATAACCACTTATCTTAATAATCTAGCATTAACTCATTATTTTCATGCCCTTGATGTGCTTTTTTCAAATCCATACAACCGGTCATCTGACTCACCCCTTTCCCATTTCCTTGTGCTGCTCTTGCATCTGTATATTACTCCCCATCGTCTTGGGCCGGTGATATTCTTACTGTGTTTAAAAGATCTCATCCAGGCCTATTGCATTGTTTACACAAACCCAAATGTCACAGGCGCTACTGATGTAACCCACTATTTATCCTCCTCCTGTTTGGTCACCCTTTGCTATTTCCATGGGCTGCATTGTGTACTTCAGCGGATAGCATCTCAGTTCTTGCTTTTATTCATACTGTGTGAATGCATGTGTGTATATAGGTAGGCACATGTCTATGCACTGCATACAGTTCCGTGTATTTTGATGGGAGATGTTTGGCAATATAGTCAGTATCTAATGTCTCAGGTGTTGGTCCTCATAGTTCTTAATTTAGAATTTTATTTAAAATATGGGTGTATTTTCACTTATTTACAAATTGCTGCCCTTAAACTGTATAACATGGAAGCACGACAAATACACAAATTTAAATACCTTTGAAGAACAGTAAAACTTCTTTAATGTAAATGAAATAATCATGTTTGAATGATTTTGTGACCGAGTTAAGTGGTGATACAATAGCAAGAAAGAAAAGCCATATACAGGTTTGCCTATATCATCTTGCTAATTTCCCAATTCTAAAATTAATTTAGAATCTAGAAGGAAGCTCAGGGACTTTCTAAATCAGGAAAAGATATTGCTCTGAACTCTGAAGAAGCGCTAGGTTTGGTAAAAGACCCACAGTTCCCTCCCTCAGTTCTGTGTGGTGCCCCAGCCCTGAGCAAGGTCCCCACACTGCTACTGGTATACCATCCTCACTCAGATGAGCAGTTGTTAGTGCAGAGAGGGTGCTCTTGTTTCGTATATGTAAAGTCTGATGCCTGCATCCTCTTGTAGATACCACTGTACATACTGAAATAGCCCTCCGACATAGCCTCTCCTTTATCAACTCTGGAGTCACATATGTTGTCTTTTTGAACCTTTTATTTCTGATTTGCTTTTGCTTTTGCTTTAATCCAAATTGTTTAAGCATATAAGCTATTTCTATTTCTCTTATAACAGTGTTTACCAGAAAATTTGACCTAACCAGAAAATAATCAGCCTTGAATACCAGAGATCAAACATGCTAGCCCCAATCAGCCTATCCTTTCCTCACCTGCAGTCACGTTGTCTTGCTTGGTAGTTACTCTATAAGGCAGGGAAGGGAAGAACAGGCTGATTGGGGCTACTATTCTTGATCTCCAGTGTTCAAAGCTGATTAATTTTTGGTTAGGTCATATTTTTAGGGAAATGGTAGTATCTAAAAAAGTGATTAATAATTTTTAGCTAAATATTTTTATGGGATTAGTTAATTTTGAATAGATGATTCATTCCATGTTATTGCAAACATCTCTATATGTTTGTCAACTAGCAATAGAAGTTCTTTGAATTTGATTCTTTCAGAAAGTTGTATCCTATCCATTCAAGACATAAAGAATCTTACAATATATAACTAGCCTACAGCCATTTATATAGCTAAAATATGTAACTACCAGATGTAAAAATATGGTCTTACTCCAGAACCTAATTTCTGTATATTTTTCCACATTGTCTGTTCATAATATTACATCATTCAGAACATATCATTAAATCAGCTATTTAGCAATTGATCACATATAATTATTCATTTTTCCAGAGTATCTTTCTATACAAGAAGATATTGATGATTGATTTTTTTTTGCTAAAGACAGTACAAAGATTTGATGGTGGAGAGAGGGACTAATAGAAATAATTAAAATGAAACTTCAGGATAATCATTTAATTCATTTATTGGTATTTTCAGTATCAAAGCTATATAGGTAAAATTATATTCAATAATTTCAATTAAATGAATTTGAAGGTTCTCATTACTGGAATATAAGAATGGTTCATAAAGTTAATTTGAAAGATGGATGGTGATGTTAAATTCCAGGGTCAAATTCCCAATACATTCAGGCATCTGAAATTCGCCACCTGTTCAGATGATCGAGTTGATCTGTGGGCACACAATGATGTAGCTCCAAATATTTATAAGTCTGTGTACAGAATGGAAAAAAATCCTTTCTCAGGTAGGCAATTAAATGTGAAATTAGTACATCAGAATCAGTGAAGGGCTACTACAAATATTGAGAAGCCAGAGAAAGTTCCAGAATGGCTGCTGGGGCCATTTAGTATAGGAAAAACGATTCTTGAAAAGAGCCCTGTCCTAAAGTGCCATGTGCTATTCACATACATGGACTGGACTCACATGAGTGTAGATCCTTAGTCCCATCTCATACAGCTGAAACGTATGATATTTTATTTTAACATAGAGAAAAAATAGAGACAAAATTTCAGTAATCCTATAAATGCAATTTTGGAATGCTTTGCCTTTGTACTGAGAACAGAAAGGCCCAGTTTGCACAGCAATTATTTTTTAGAAGACAAAACAAATAACGGACAGACTCAATAAATACCATTGTTTTCAGCAATGATGTGGTTCAGTGTTTCTTTTTTCTGTTTTACTATTTCTCCTCTTGTTACAGTGGAGGCTGCTTGAAGTAATGAGTCACGGTGGCCAAGTCAAAAGGTAGGTGAAAAAGTACTGGAAGGGTAAAAGTCATTATTAAATATAGGTCATGTAGGACTGAGCACTTCTTCTCAGAAACTTGAATTCAAAGTTAAGTAGTAAAAATGAAAATAAAATAGCACCAGAATGCTTTAGGACTTGAGTTGCTCCCAAATGGCTAGATTAGCTTTTACAGTCCCGTCAGAGGTCTAACCTTTCTTTTGTACTTCAGGATACGGATCAATAGAGACCTCCTCCCTTAGCTAACTAAGGCTCACAAGGTGACATAAAAGTCACTAAATTAATATTTATTTCACAACATAAAAGAACCACTGCTACCTACAAACAGTATAATTAATTGGGATTAATTTCATGTGCAAATTTTGTCATTGAAGGTGTTGATGGAGCAATACATCAAAGGGACTTCACTTCTGTAAAAATCAATGCTAACATAACCTTGATTACCGTTCCTGTGGACGTCACATATAACACTAATCAGTCATGGTTTGTGGCAAACATCTTAGAGAACAAATATAATTTGTTTTTTTATTGGCATTTTTCAAGATGAGAGATAATATGTATTCATGGGGTATGCAATTCTCTAAAAGAATACAATCTCCAAGGGAAGTTGTAAAGACAGCGTTAGTGCAGTGGAAATGACTGAGAAGAAATTACATGAGTGTGAGAAAAATAATGCTTCACATTCATATGGAAACTACTCTTTCTGTTTTGGGAATACAGACTTCCCAGGACACTTTTAGAAAAGCCACAAAGCTTCACTTTCGTAAAAGAACAACCTCATGTTGTACTCAAAAGAAAAAATATAACATAACTTCATGATGACAGACTTTGTTTACTCTTTACCCCTTTTCCCCCTAAAACACAAAACCTTCTATCTTATCAATTACAACCAACATGGAGCACATAGAAGGCATATTTTCAGTTATTTTTATCTTCAACTGACCTTTCAGGATCCCCTGTAGACTAAGATCTATATCTCTAAGGACAATTTTTTAAATAATTGCTATAAATAATTCTTTCCTTTAAGAGGTCCTCATTTCAGCTTTGTGTCATTGGCAACATTAACAGAAATGTCAATATAAGGGCATATAACAATATAAAAACAACTTCCTTTTACGAAAAGACAGGTTTCTTGAAAATACACACACCTACACCCCCACCCCCCACCCACACAGGCACAGATACACGCATGCGCAGATTTTCATGCGCAGCGAAGGATCAAAGCCAAAGGACAGGGTTGGGCGTACAGACACTTTCTTTAGAAGATAAAGTAGAAACCAAGTCTTAGGTGAGTGGACAGTGCATGTTATCCATTCTCCCCTCTTTCAGATTCTTCCTTAGTATGTGGTTACGTATAATTTGAACTTTAGATCGTCAGGTTTCTAATTTTATTGACTAGCCTCCTGCTAAAATATTATGTTAAAAATGCTTTTAACAAGAAATTATATTACATGTTATTCAATGACAGAAGCCGGAATGCCCTTAAATGCTTTCCCTTTAGTCACTCACAATGAAGGCATCAAAATTGTTATGTTTGTAGCAATCATCTTTCTCCGTCCCAAATTGTTATCTATCCAATTCCAACATATACAATAAATTTCTGCTTCTGTAACCTCAGTGTTGTCTTGGGGAATATTATGTTCAGGCTGTGTCTTTTCAATGTTTAAAACCTGTCTTTTTGTCTTGAGTTTATACTTGGTTATTCCTCCCAGTTTTTGCATTTTCAGCTGCATTTAGTGCAGACAGCGTATTTTATGAAACTCTCACCCCTCCACAAGACTGGTACCTTGCCCTGGCTCAGGGGTGGGGTGCGAGTGGGAGTGTGGGTGGGCAGTTGGGGAGGCACTAGAAAGTCTGACAGTAATCAGAATAAATTTTGGTGTTAAACGACGATGGAAGTTGTCAAAGCTCTTTATCTATTTATACCCCTTTACTATTGTTCAGGACAAGTATTGTCTCTTACTTTTCCCTGCTATTCTCTGATTATTTATCATATTGTCTTTCATAGAAGGAAAAAAGAGGGAGAGGGATAAAGACAATCTTCCTTGTTTTTATTTTATGTTTCATTTTATAGCTCCATACAATTAAATTATGTAGAATTTTCCAGAGTCTAGAAGATATGCCACAGCTATGTTTATTATGTTGTATATTTTTAAAATTCTTTGTCCTTTCTTAGATAAGAATTCTTTAGAATGAGAAAGCTCAAAGTTCAATATGATCTTGCACAATACCCTTTTTTCTTTTTAAAGTAAGACTAATTTTATTATTTGTTTTGGTCAGGATTTACAAGGGGAAAGTGTAAATACAGGACATAATTTATGGGATTACTTTATAATATTCACCCGGAGAATCAAATTCAGAAAGAGTGTAAGAGAACTGTCCACACAACAGAGACCCAAAGAATCCAGCTGAGGGCCTGGCTCCCATAGCAAAGTCCTGCATAAGTCTAGCTGAAGACCTAGAGACCCCCCTAAAAAATGAAGATCTAGAGCCCATTGCAATGTCCTTCATGAGTCCAACCAGAGGCCAAGAGCCCATGACAAAGTCTCATGCAAGTCTGTATCAAGGATCTGCACTGGGAAGACCCACAGTTCACTGGTGGAAGCTAGAAAGTCTAGAATGAGGGATCTGCACTGGAGCCAGTAAACCACACTCAAAGTAAGGAGTCATCCATAGCAACAGCGAAGTCCCGAGTTCCTCTGATGATGAGTTCATATCAGGAAAGCCTGTGAGATGAAGCTCCTCCAGGAGAACCAATAGCACCATCTCTTCCTCTCCAGTTCTCATTTTTATGTGAACGATCCCCAGGTGGGCCATTCACACCCAGTACCATGCTGATTCAGTTCAGCTGGTGGTTACAAGTTGACCACCAGTTCTCAGTCCACCACAATACTCAAAGATCAATCAGTATAATCTGAGAGCAAATTACTAAGGCAAAAATAAATGTAATTTTACCCTTTTCCAGCAGTTTCTACCTGGCACCTGCATAATAGCCTGACCCCGGTTTGCATTTAAGCTTCTGCACAGTTGTCAGCTTCTTAAAACCAATAAATCTAGCAGAGTCAGGACTTTTAGTATGTGACAAATCTTTTGTTTTTAAAGGGAAACACAACTTTGTGGAAAAATTCCTGTTACTTGTGACCATGAGTTCCTTAAAAGGGACTGCAGAGTAGGCAAATATTTTAAATCAATATAATCACAAATACCAAACTTAATGGCCTGGATTTATCTATTAAGATTATTTTTAATATTTGATAGTTCGCTGGTATTTACCTAAGTTCAGAAAAAATTTAGCATTTTTTAATTTATCTTCAACAAGAAGAGTTAAACTATACCTCATTTCTTCATATTAAATGCAAATAAACCAATTAATCTAACAAAAGAGACTTTTAGGAAAAACTATATGTTCATGAAACACATTTAAATCATAATTTTAGAACAGAAAAAAAAAAAGAACAGAAACTGCAGCTGCTGGACTGAAATCCAGTTTTAATATTTTTTTTTCTTTTCTTTTTTTCCAGAGCATGGTAATCTCAGCCAATTCTTTTCACCAATAACCATGAATAATAAATGTTTTGAATTAGAATTGAGGACATGGAGGTTGCCAAGATAGAACAACTAAAGACATTTTGGAAAGAGGACTTCCAGAAATGCTTCAGAGAATAGCAAGAATGATGGAACAATGGTGTTTGAAAGAGGAGAAGTATTTTGGGGGATATTAATGGTAATTTATATTTTATTATAATAGTGGTTTTAATTTAGAGTACCTTTCAATTATACCTCATATGTAGTAAATGAGAAAGAAAATTTCTATCAATCAAAAAGAAAATTTCTATCAATTGAAAAGAAAATTTCTATCAACCAAATAAAAAATAGATAATAGAAAATTAATGAGATATTTAAGTACATTACAACAAAAATAGCTTATCCAAAGGCCAAATAGACATGATATATTGCTAAACTTCACTAATAATCAGAAAAATGCTAATTAATACCAGCATGACTAAAATTTTTAAAAATATGACAAAACAAGTGTCTGCTAGTACAAAATTTTACACAGTAATTGTGGAAATTTAAACGTTATAGCACCGCAGAAAACACTTTGCAAATCTGTATAAAATTAAAACACATATATGAAATAAGAAGTAAACAGTACATCGTTCTTATGTATCTCCAGTCCCAGATATTTGCATTCATATAAAACATGCTCCGAAGAATATTGTTTCAAATCACAAAGTGCAAACAACTCAATTTTACTTAGTAAAATGAATGCACATATATGCACATAATAGAATATTGTAAAATAATTAAATTAACAGGAGTTTTTCTCATAAACCAGAAAAATTAATGTGAAGTATCCAGAACTACACACTAAAGAGACACAATTCTGAAAGAAAACACATAATTAGTGTGAGAGTCACGATGATCTTTTGCTTTTATGATAAAAGACATGATACAAGAATTTTTTATTAGAAAATTTCATACAGAGGTCTTTGGAGTGATGGCATCTCTGCATCTCTGTGCTTTATGATATTTCAGTATATTATATTTTATGGTAAAAACAAATGTAATATTTTAAATGCCTGAATCCGTCTCTTAATGTGAATAACTAAGAACATCTAGGGACAAATGACTGTCAGGAAGATATTAAAATACTTTATGAAAGATTTATACATTCATCATATTGATGACATTCGTATCACTGCCTAATAGATACACTTGCTATCGCACAAGTTTACTTAATTAGACTTTCGTCTTCCTGTTTTCATGCTGTTACATATCAGAGGCATCAATTATTTTTCTCTGCAAAAGTCTTGTAACAAGATTCGAAATGAATTTAAGTTTTGAGTGTATGAAAATTCAAGATCAGTGATTAAAATGTGTGTATTTGCCACTCAACACCAGGTTGCTATTCAATGCCATTTGTAAATCTGCTTTTTGCGGAACCTAGTTTGATTTCATCTCATTGCTCAAGCAAAGCATTACTCCATAACAGAGCCTTTGATGTCTTCTATTTGAGCTTTGAATTTCTTGACTTCTAGTTCTGCCCTGCTTCTCATGGATGTGAGGCTTCTGGATAGCAGATGACGGACTTCTTCACAATTTATTTGCAAAGCGAAAAGCTACACTGTCCCACAGATATTTCCCTATTAAAAGAAATCCAAGTTAGGGCAACTTTGAATGCAAAAAGGGGGCTCTTTCTGAAAGAAATTCTGGCACTTTGAGCACCACTGGCTACATTTCAGCTTTTACACTGCTTGCACCTAAAACTTCTTCTAAGAGATTCAGATATAACAGAAAGAGTATGAATTATCCAATTGTGCAACTATATATGACAAAAATAATATGAAGACCTAATTGACCAAACATGATGAAAATAAATTAGTCTTATTATTTCTGTATATTGCAGGCATATGAATCTGAAAAGGGAGATGCCTGGATGGAAGGCCAACATTATCATTTTTACCAAAAGAGAAACAAAGCAGTTACAACAATAGATATAATAATCTCTATGAGTGTTGTAACAATATGTACATATTTTCTATGAATCCTTAATATATGTATATATGTGTATATGTGTGTGTGTGTGTGTGTGTGTGTGTGTGTATATATATATATATATATATATATATACAGTCTGTGCTTTAACAGGAAAAATGAAAAACAACCAACAATATTCACTTAGGTACAAATATTTTAATGATAGAATAGCACATCATTTTCATACCTATCCACTTCTAGGACTTCTAGAGAAATTTTCACCATCCCTTTGTTTTGATTTGTTTTGATATTTTCTTCAGTAGACACAGAAAAGACACATTTGTTCCTCTGAGAAGGTTATTAGTAGATGTCATTATGAAATTGCTATTGATAACATATAGTTCATAAGTTAGCTTGCAGTCAAATTCAGGTCTCTCATGAGGTTAAAGTAATGGACTGAGTCCTTATTAACAATAGTGTATTGATCACATTTCTTATGTTCAGACAAAATGTCTGACATCTACAGCTTTGAGAAGGAATTGATTCATTTTAGTTCATGGGTTAAGATGTTCAGTCCATGGTTGTTGGCTCCAAGGCAGAAGCATGAGGGTGGTAGGGCGTGATTTATACAAGCTGCAACTGCGTGGGAGGTGGAAAGCAGAGAGCTGCAGAAGGACCCTGAGAGAGAAGGAGAGGCTGGGGCCAGGTTATAGCATCAGATTATAGCCTTGGTGACCTAATTATTCCAACTAGGCCCAACAGTACACTCAGCTATGAAACACATCATTGGATTAGTGCATTGGTCGAGGCGTTGCCCGGTGATCTCATCACCTTCCAAAGGCCTCAGCTCTGAAAACATGAGGAACTTGGAGACAGACAATTTTTGCTCCAAACTATAACAGTCACTGATTCCCTAAACTACAGCTTCCTCTTGAATTCTAGTATTCAGTTTTGTCATGATTTAAACCCATCAGATTTGTTTCTTGTAGACAAAAGCATCAAATATATATAAATATTTCATTTTTCTTCTTTCTTTACATGATACTCTGTCTTTCCTCATGTGTGTGCAATTTACCCTTCAAAAATCTATCACTTATACCTTACTATTTTCATTTTTATACACTGTAAATTACAACTTTAAATAACATTCATTTAATTTTTAAACACCTTGCTTCTATTTCCTGTGTCCTATTCTTGTTCCTAACTTTCAAATTATTAATTTATTTATTCAAAATGGGACTTGTTATGTTGCTCCAGGTGGCCTTAAATTTACAATTTTACGATGTCTGGCTTGAAGAATTTAAACACAATTTTTAAATGAAATTAAGAGTCTGCGGTGATTAATATTGTTCTTTGAGGATCTGTTTTGTTATTTAAAAAATATTGGCTTGCATTTTGTAGTGGTTTGTGTAGTATGTTATCTTCAACAGAAAGTATTTAACAAACCACTAGGCCTGACCTCAGGAAACATTTTAGGTCACATATTTGTATGTGCTTCTCCAGAGACTCACAGATTACACCAAAACTGTTCCTGACTTCTTGTTAAGTTTTCAACATAAGCTCTTTCAAAAAGATGAGTAATATCAATTCACATCCTACTCTTACAATAAATTGATTGGTTTTCCCAATGGTAGACACACAAAATTTTCACTATTATAGCTGAACACAGAGTTTTCAGCCTGCTCTTGGCTGGGAAAGAGTCTTTCAAAAACATGATTAAGTATGAATTCATCTGTAGTTATTTATTTCACTATTTTATACTTGTCTAATAGCTTCAAATATCATGCCACATTAACAATTTATAAATTTACATCTTTTAATATATTACCCTTTTCATTAGAATGTGTTGGTAGTATATAATATTTAGAATCCTTATGTGCAGTTGCTACTACATATACACAACACATCTAAATACATTTTTAGTCTCCTTCCTCTCCCTTCTCTTCTCCTCCCACAATCTCTTGATGCCCTCCTATTTGAAAAGGTCTCCCCACTTCCTGTTATTCATCTTTTGTTGTTGTTATTTATTTATATTTTGGATTTCTTATATAAGAGAAACCATGCAGTGTTTAAACTTCTGTGTCTAATTTATTTCACTTAATATTATGGTATAAACATTTTCCTACCAATGACTCAAACTTATCTTCCTTTATGACGGAGTAGTAATCTATTGTGTGTGAACACATTTTCTTTATCCATTCTTTTGTTGGTAGACATGTAGGCTGCTTCCAAGATTTAGCTCAATTTTGGTGCTATAAACATGTGTAAGGATGTATCATTCAGAGATGGTGTTTTTAATGCTTTCAGGAAGATACCTAGAAGAGAAATAACTGGGTCAAATAGAATTCCTAATTTTACCTTTTTGAGGAATCTCCATACTGAGTTCCCTAACGGTTGTACTTGTTTACCTTCCTCTCAGCAGTGTAGGAAGATTCCTTGCTCCCCACAGGCTCCCCAAAATTTGTTTTATTTATTTATTTATTTATTTATTTATTTATTTTTGCGGTACTGGGGATCGAACTCAGGACCCTGCACTTGCTAGGCAAGTGCTTATTCCACTGAGCTATATCCCCAGCCCCCCCTCAAAATTTGTTATATGATTTTGTGATGATGGTCATTCTTTCTACAGTAAGAGAAAAGCTCAATGCCATTTTTATTTCTTTGCTGGGCAATAATGTTGAGCACTTTTTCATATATTCCTTGGCTATTTACAATTATTCTGTGCATAATCTATTCATTTCACTTCCCATTTTATATTAAGTCTTTTAATATGTGGGTTTTTTTCTTGTTTTAGTTTTCTTTAGTTCTTTATACACTCTAGGTATTAGCCCTCTGAGTCAGAGCTGGCAAATTTTTTTTTGTATTCATGAGTTGTCTTTTTGCTACATTGGTTTATCCTTTGCTATGCAGAAGCCTTTTAAACCAGATGTTGCCCATCACTTCCATATGCCTACCATCATCTGTCTCCTTGACAGCTTCACTTCATTTTCTAATAGACTCGTCACCCTTTGCATAGCATGTGGTGGAGTTCTCTTCTGACAAAAAATTCATTACTAGAAGTTTTCTTCATCTGAATTAACTCTTCTTCTATTCCCCAAGCAAAGAATTAGGGATTATATTCAATTACACTTCAACTCTTCCCCACATACACAATCTGTTAACAAATGCTACTGTTGCGAAGCCCAAGATCTCCTCCTTCTGATCACGGTTGCTCACCATTACCACAAACCTGGTTTATTACCATAATCATGAGTTAAACATCCTGCTTTACCCCTCTGATGTTAAAGTATCTGTACAGTCTAATAGTTCACCCACCCTCATATAATGTCCTTATATTTTTTTCAATTACAGCCATAGTGATGATCTCACCCTTTTTTCTCTTTTTAGTTAATTTTATTGGTATATTTTTGGTGTGCATAATGATCTGAATCTTTCCTGGAGGAGATTTTGAGTTTATGGTTTCTTCATCCTGAATTCTTTTTCTCATCTAGAAATAAACAAAAGTAGTGCCTTTCAAGTTTTAATTCACTTTCTTCAAGGAATATTCACTGTTAAAAAAAAAAAGGGCTTCTTAGTAAGTTCTTTTCAAGAACGCTTATATCTCATATTTTTCAATCATTTTCTTCATCAATACTGTCTTGGTAGTCTAATACAAACGACCTCAGTCTCCTCCTCGATAATGAGAATACAAGTGGGTGCAGACTCTTGCCTCTTTTTTGCTTTTACACGTCCTCTTTTCTTCTCACCTTTCATTCTTCCCTTCTTTCCTCTTTTCTCTTACCCTTTCTGCCTGTCTCCATCTCTGTTTGTTTGTCTCCCCCTCATTCATGCTCCTAGTAAATCGTACACCATAATCATTACTGGTTCAGCAGATAGATTAACAAACAAAACAAAACAGAGAGAGAGAAGTGGAGAGAGAGTTTATGGATCCATTCCTGTATATCCACCAAGCTCTATTTTGTCTCAGAATGCTTAGGAGTATGAACACCGTACTTCGTAAGTGGATGCTCGGTTTCACTTTCTCAATCAGATTTCATTCTTGCTCCCTTTTCTGTATTTTATTCGGAATCCTCCTATGTTTGTAGTACATAAAGGCAGGTTTCATACATCATCTCGGGGTGCCACATAGACAAGTCCTGGTAATACTTTCGAGATGAGAATATGTTCAAAGATTGTAGACTGCCTGATGCTGAGCCACACATGGACTACTGAACACTCTCTCGTCACAGAGATAGCTGGCTCAGATATTATAAGGTATAAACAATAAACATACTAATTAAATATGATTCCCTGACAATTTTCTATCAGTTTTCCTCAAATTAGTCAAATAATTCTAAAAAGATTTTGTTATACTGAACTCAACCATTTTCTGATTCTTGAGAGACAAACCCTCTTATCAATGACATAATATATTGAATAGGAAACATGTATTAAATAACTAAATTGCTGACTCAAAAATCCATCAAATTCAGAGGCTACTAAAGCCAACCATCATCATAGCCTGGATTCTCCAAACTTACTTGTACAATGGAAACATTTTCTAGATGAAAATGTTCTACCATTTCAATTATAAAATACATTTACTGTATTTGTCAATAGTAAATTAAGTCACTGGGTTGTAGTTCTTTAGCTGCATATTTTAGGTCAAAGGAAAATGTAAACATCCTCAAGCTACCGGCTTTAATTTGTGTTCTGGACATTCTCCAAAGGCCCAGAATTCCATATTTTAAGAGGAAATACAACATAAGCGTGGAATAAGCAAAATAATATCTTAAAATTATTGCCTATACTGAGTCCATTTTTATCTCTTCTCCTTTGCTGGGCTTGGTACATTACAAAAATGACTGTTCCCTAGGCATAATTTGGTCACACTTTCCTTCTGTAATGTAACATTATAATATCTAGCCATTGGTATTTACCATCAAACTCCTATCGTGAATTATTGTGCTAAATTCATCATGTGTGTTAACTGATTGTTACTTGGTTTTGTTACATAGTTTAATTTGATAGTGTCAAAAAAACACACCTTGTCATCCATTATTATAGTTTAAGTTTTTTTTAGGTTAGGTAAGGAGTTTTTGCTGTAAGCAAATATTTTGATATATCTACTCTAAACAAGAATCGCTTTTATGATTTTATTTTGAAAAAATTAAAAATTTGTGTTTCTACAGAGCGTGATGCCAAGCCCAGAAAATGTTCATTTTATCAGCTTGAAATCAATTACTTTATATCCTGAGTATTTGGACTATTGCTAATTTTCAAAAGCTGGGTTAAAGTTGCTGAAAACTTCTGAGTAGGATTTTGAGAGAGGAATGTTTGTATCACATGTCTAACCAAAACAGATGATATGAATCAGCAGGGGATAAATGAGATTCCAAAATCAGCAGATAACTTCATTTTAGCATTCACTCTGTTTTTGCATTAGCAACATGAACAACATCCAATTTATTTTCTCAACATTGTACAACAGCATCAAACACACATTCCGACATTCACTGTGTTTGTATCTGTGTTCACATCTGAACCTGGAACTATTCCATACCTTATTGCATTTCTTCTGAATACATTCAGCTTGGGGATTTCATGGTGAGCAAAAAGCTCTCAGAACATAAGTTGCAATATGTTGCTTTTAGCAATTCAACATATTCATTTGTTGGAACTTCTATCTTTTTGCATTTATTTTCCCAGCAACATGTGCATATACATCAACACATTTGCATAAAGTATTCAAAGAACAAACATATAGGGATGCTTTTTCACCCACGAAAATTGCATAGTTGCCAATAGGGCATCTTTCCCAGTTGGTCAAATTTCTTTTTAAGTTTTAATAATTTGCTTTAAAGTGTGGAATATTTTGAGCTTGGGGTACTCTATTGGAAATGTATCCTCTTCAGTAACGTCCCTTCTGTCAGGCTGAGGGGCAAATCAAATTGACCTGTCAAAGAGCAAGAGTTCTTTGTGATTGAATTATTTCATTTCAATCCAAAGAGTCTTTATTTTTCAGAGTTACTGGATACCCACAGCTGAATTCATTTTTCAGTAAAAATTTATCTTCCTCATCATATGACGACAATAATAAAATAAAGAGATGAGTCTCCTGTGCCAAAGGGTTCAACAATTTAATGCTGAGTTTTTCTGAGTTCGTTTCTCTGCTAGATGTGAACAAAGACACATACATAGTGAAATACAGGCATAGACACAAGAATCTAGTAATTTCTATCTTTCCATTGTCTCTCTTACCCACACAAGTACCTCAGTCCTGCTTGTGTCTTTTCTGCAAGCTCACCTAAGCAATTAACTATTTTTTTCCTCCACAGTTCTTCATTTTTAACTCTACTCTGTTCTTCCTGGTCCAAGGCCAAAGCATTCTTCCCAGCCATTTGTCAATTCTCACTTAAGTCCCTCTGATTTTCAGATTCTTATCTCTTATCTGTGTCTCTTGCTGAAGGCCACTGACAGCTTTGCAGAGTGGTTATAGATTTTTTACACACTCTATGGAGTTTGTTTTCCTGACTAAAGTTTCCAGGGAGGAGTAATGAAGATTTGTTTAAAAAATTTTGAATGTGTGATATCCCAGAAGCCTCAAAGAATTATCTCCATTCATGTTTTTCTGTCAAAAAAAATCACTGTCACAAGAAAATAACCTAATGATTTTCTGAGCATAATACTGGGCATGTAAGTCTCTGTTTTGAGATGTTATTTTAGAAAGTGTGACATAATTAAGGTGAACACATCTATCAACACATTAAAATTCAGTATAGGTCCCTGTATGAAAGTAGAAAAAAGGAGCAAATTTCTCTATTTGGTGGACATATATAGATATCATCAGTGTTGTCATGTGCGATCCATGCCTTAAAGTGTTCGACTTCCCTAGGTATTGTGTAGCACAAACTTCTTGTAGTAAAAGGAACAGCAAGAAGCTTGAAAGTGGCTAACATTTAATCTATGAAAATGATAATTATTGAAGCAATTCTTCTGTAGCCAATTGCATTTGATGGAATACTTGATAAAATGCACCCAAACTTATTACCATATCATTTAATTGGAGGTAACAGTTGCTGCAGGTATTGTAAAACTGGTAATAATTTTCTTCAATTTGTTTATTGTATTATGGTGAAGTAATAAATGATATTGTGGGAATATTTTAAGGAATAGAAGTTCTTATGGTTAAGGGTAAATAAAATGACTAGCTCTCAAATTTTGCAATAAAATATATATAATTCAGTCTGGAAACTGTAGCTTTAATGATATTTTCTTATATAAATTATTTACTATTTTATGTAAATTTTTAATTGTTTGTTTTCTGTTTTTGATACAGGGTCATGCTTTGTAATCCAGGCTAGCCTTGAACTCACTGTGTAGCCCAGATGTGCCACCACTCCTGGCTTCATGTCAATTTTGACTTTTCAAGCAGACATGACATGACATGACATTTATGGCCATGTGACTGCCTAATGAAATAGCCATTACAATAGGTAAAGAAGTTAAAATATACTGATACTTTGGAATAAAATCAAACATTTATATTCATTTCGGTCTTGATAATTTGTTTTCAGAAGGGACATATCCAGTTTCATAATAAAAATCCATGAATAACACTGAATTCTCTGTCTCTAAAACCAGGAATAAAACAAGCATATCTACTCTCCCCACTTGTATACATCATTGTATTGGAAATTCTAAACAGTGGGCTTAGAAAGAGAAAAACAAGCAGAAGCCATCTATATTTAAAAAGAAGTGTATCTATTCTTAGTTTTAAGTGACATGACTGTGTAAGAAAAAAAAAATCCAGAAAGGATAAGTACACCAACATTCATAGAACAAATGTATCCTATTTTCTATGATAGTCAAACTATGGACATTTTTACAATATTAAAGTTAGCAGTAAAAGAAAGAAGAATTGAGAGAGGAAGGTATCATGCTTACTAGCCTAAAATATTTATTATTTTCATGCTTGATAAAATAATTGCTTATCCTTAGATTATAAAAACACTATTAAAACCCATAAATGAGTTTGTTTTAAAAATTTATTTCACTTGTAGTCCCCAAAAGTAATATTTATAAGCATATTTTCATAATAGTCACTGTTTTACAACTGTCACTGTTTTATTTAACACAGCCTCAAACTGAAAACGATAAAAAAATGGTGAACCAGCAAATGAATACATTAATCTTGTTTTAAAAATATAACAGAGCCCTGCCACCACCTTCCAGAGGGGCCGTGGATGTGGGAAGCCATGGTGAGCTGCCTGGGGTCCCAAATCCTACAGCCCTACCCCCTGCAGCTACCACAGGAGGAGCCTTGTATGCAGAAAGCCTGAGTGAGCTGTCTGGATGCCTAGGTCCTCTGGTTCTGGCTCCCTCCCCCCCCCCCGCTATCTCAGGAATGAACCTGAATCCCTGGAAACCTAGGGAAATTTCAAAATGACAAAAAGAAGGAGCAAAATGCAATCTCAACCAAACATCTCGCCCAGAACAATTCAAGGAAACACCACCATGGAAGATCATGGAAGGCACATACCTGAAATCTCTGAAATAATAGCAACTGAAGTAAAGAATGAAATACATCAGGCTATAGAGGAAATCAGATCAGAAATAATTGCTCAGGTAAAAAAAGAAATGACAACCATAATGAAAGAATTTCTGGGCATATCAAAAGAAGACATAGATACAAAGATAGAAGAACACAGAATATGATGGCAACCTTGAATGAACAGTATAGGAAATAATTAGAATTCATGAAACAGATTCAAAGACACATTCAAGAAATTAAAGATTCCACTGAAAGCTGGAAGAACTGCTTCAATGAAATGGACAATAGACTCTCAGACCTTGAATACAACATTGCAGTGAGTGATCATGAAAGAGAAGATCTCTTAAAAATAGTGAAGGAACCACAAATAACAATTCAACAGCTGCAAGATGAGGCAAAAGAAAGCAATATAAGGCTGACAGGTGTCAATGAAAGAACAGGAGAACATGGATGACGTAAAAAGACTAATTGCAGCAGTAATACCAGAAAATTTCCCAAGCAGAGGACAAGAACCTTTTATACACTAAGTGAGGCATGTAGAACCCCAATTAGCCATAACCAAAATGCATCAATACCGAGACAAATAAAAATCAAGATCCCAGAAACTGTGCAAAAGAATATGATATCAAAATCTGTTAGAGAAAAGAAACCAATCACCGCTGAAGGAAAACCCATCAGAATCATGGCAGACTTCTCAACACAAACCATTAAGTAGAGATTGGAGTGAAATATTTTAGATCCTGAAAGAGAATGACTTCCAACCCAGATTGCTGTACCCTGAAAAGCTATCTTTCAAAACTGATGGAGAAATAAGATACTTTCAAGACAAAGATCAGCTAAAGAAATTCATGAACGCCATACCAATCCTACAAAGAGCACTGAAAGATATTCTAAAAAGAGATAAAAATGACCACAATTTCAAGACCAAAAATAGAAAAGAACTACCAAACAAAGTAAGCAGTTAAACAGAGAGTGAGAATACAGAACCCACAGTGGGAAAATAACATGACAAGGATAAGTCAATACATATCATTAGTAACCATTAATGTAAATGGCCTCAATTCACCAATCAAAAGAAACAGAATGGCAGAGTTGATCAAGAAACAAAAATCCAACTACATGCTGCATACAAGAAACACATTTAACTTGAAAGGAAACCCATAAACCGAAAGTCAGAGGATAGAAAACAATACTCCAAAAGATGGAAACCCAGAAAAAAGTAAGCATAGCTATTATGTTTGCAGAAAGAGTGAACTTCAAATAAACAATCAAAAGAGATAAAGAAGGTCACTATATTCTTGTTAAGGGAAAACTGCAACAAGAAGAGATAACAATCATAAATATATGCATCAAATGTAGGAGGGTCCAATTGTATAAAGCAAATTTTAACAGACGTGAAAAATCAAATAAAGAATAACAATTGTAAGGGGGGATTTTAACAATGCACTGTCACAAGAAGATAGACCAACTCAATGAAAATTGGCAAAGAAATAACAGAACTAAACCAAACATGTAAACAAATGGACTTAATTGACCTTTACAGAATATCACACCCAAAAAGATTAGAATTCATATTCTTCCCAGTTGCACATGGGACATTCTCTAAATAGACCACATGCTATCATATAGAACACACTTAAGTAAGTGCAAAGAAATTGAAATTATCCCATGCATATTATCAGACCATAGTGCAATGAAAACTGGAAATAAATGATAAAAGAACTCACAAAAGCTCCATAAACACATGGAAATTAAATAACACTCTCCTGAACAACCGATGGGTCACAGAAGAAATTAAACACTATTCACAATCAAATGAAAATGCAAATACAAACTACTAGAACCTGTGGGATGCAATGAAAGCAGTCTTCGGAGGGAGATGTATAGCAGTGGATTCTCACATCAGGGAAACAGAACAAATACAAACACACAACTTTATGCTACACCTCAAACTTCTAGAAAAAGAAGAGCAAGTTAACTTCAAAGACTGAAGAAGGGAGGAAATTATAAAAATCCAAGTGAAAATTAATGCAATTGAAACTAAGAAAACAATACAAAGAATTAGTGAATCAAAGAGTTATTTCTTTGAAAATATAAATAAAATTGATAAATCCCTAGCCAACCTTATCAAAAAAGGAAAGAAAAAACTCAAATCTATGCAATAATGAATGAAAGAGGTGATATCACTACAGATCCTGTAGAAATTAAGAAGATCATCAAAACCTACTTTAAGAATATTTACTTTCATCAGATGGAGAATGCACATGAAATGGACAGATTCCTGGATACATATGAATTACTGAAGCTGAATGAAGAAGACATAAAAATCTTGAAAAACCCAGTATCAGCCAATGAAATTGAAAATGTAAAAAAAAAAAAAAAAACTAATCAACAACAACAACAAAAAGCCCAGGTCCTGATTAATTGACAGCTGAATTTTCCAGGAAATTTAGAGATTTAATACCAAGTCTTCTCAAATTTATTTAAGAAATAGAAAGGGAAACATTTTTACAAAACTCATTCCTGGAGGCAAGTACTATCCTGATAGCAAAAGCAGAAAAAGAATTAACCAAAAAAAGAGAACTATATAGGCAAATCTCCCTAATGAACATAGATGCAAAAATACTCAATAAAATACTGGCTAATAGAATGCAGCAAATCATCAAGAATGTAAAACCCTATTACCGGGAAGGATTCATTCCAAGAGTATAGGGATGGTTCAATATCTGCAAATCAACCAATATAATACACCATATCAACAGAGCTAAAGACAAGAATCACATGATCATCTTAATAGATACAGAAAAGGCTTTGATAAAGTCTAACACTTATTCATGATAAAAACCATAAAGAAAATTGGCATAGATGGACTTTAACTCAATCCAATAGAAGCCATCTATGACAAACCAAGAGCCAACTTCATACTAAATGGACAAATCCTGAAAGCTTTCACTTTAAAATCAGGAACAAGATAAGGATATCCACTGTCAGCACTCCTGTTCAACATATTTCTGGAGACACTAGCCAGAGCAATTAGACAAGAAAGAGAAATAAAAGTAATAAAGATATGAAAGGAAGAAGTTAAAGTATCTTTGTTTGTAGATGACATGATACTCTACATAGAAGACCCCCAGAACTCCAACAAGAGTCTCCTAGAATTAATCAACAAATTTATAGCATAGCTGGATAAAAAGTGAACACTCAAAAATCAATAGCACTCCTATATACAAACAGTAAACATACTGAGAGAAATAAGTGAAACCATACCTTTCACAATAGCATCCCAAAAACTGAAATACTTAGGAATTAATCTAACAAAAGAAGTAAAAGATCTATACAGTGAAAATTACTCTACTCTGAAAAAAGTGATTGAAGAGAATTTCAAAAATGGAAAGATATTCCTCGCTACTGGATAGAAAGAACCAACATTGTGAAAATGGTCATATTCCCCAAATTGTCGTACAGATTCAATGCAATTCCAAAGAAACTGCCACTGGTATACCTGAAAGACCTAGAGAAAATTTTCTTAAAATTTATCTGGAACCAGAAGAGACCCAGAATAACACAAGCAATCCTGGGCAACAAAGGCAAGGCAGAAGGTATCACAGTCCCTGATTTGAAATTATACTACAAACCTACTGTGATAAAATCAGCATGGTATTGGCAGAAAAGCAGACCTGAAGATCAACGGAACAGATTGGAAGATGCAGACACAACCACAAAGACACTCAGCCACCTTATCTTTGACAAAGGGGCCAAACATGTTCCCTGGAAGATAGGTAGCCTCTTTAATAAATGGTGCTGGAAAACCTGGCTCTCCACATGCTGTAAACTAAAACTACACCCTATGCTTGCACCATGCACCAAAGTGAAGTCAAATGGTTTAAACATCTAAATATTAGAACAGATACAGTAGATCTAATGGGAGAGAAAGTAGCTGGGATTCTTGAAGTCATGGGGTAGTTAGAGAGTTCACGAAGAAAAACTAAACTGCACAGGGAAATACTTCAAAGAATCAACAACCAGGAACTTATTGAAAATTTTGTGCATATCAAAAGAAATCACCAACAGGGTGAAATGAAACCCTATGAATTGGGAAAAAAATTTGGCCAAAAAGGACTCCTGTCTATAACATATAAAGAATTAAAAACTCAGGCACCCCAAATTCAAAGACCCAATACAAAAATCAGCATCTGAGATGAATACACACTTCTCACATGAGGAAATACAAATGGCAAATAAATACATGAAAAAAAGTTCATCATTAGTCTTTTAAGAAATGCAAATTAAGACAACACTGAGATTCCGTCTTGCCCCAGAAAGAATGGTTATCATCAAGAAATGAACGCATAACAAATGCTGGAGGGGCTGTGGGGAAAAAGGAATGCTTATCCACTGTTGGTGGGAGTGTAGACTGCTGCAACCACTGAGGAAATCAGTATGGAAATTCCTCAGTAAACTAGGATTAGAGGTTCCATTCAACCCAGCCATTCCCCTCCTGAGTATTTTTCCAGAAGAACTGAAAACATCATAAAGCAATGATGTATGTGCGCCTATGTTTATACCAGCACAATTAGTGATAGCTAAATCTTGGAAACAGCCCAAATGCCCATGAACTGAGAATAGATAAAAAAGATTGTGGTATTTTTATACAATGGAGTATCACGCAGCTATAAAGGAAGATGTACTAGAGGCTTTTATAGGTAAATGGGTGCAACTAGAGACCATACTAATTAGTGAAATAAATGAGATTCACATGTATAAACACCATATTTCCTCCCTATTATAATAACCTGAAAAAGTAAATAAAACCTGAAAGGTACAATAGATATTGTGAAAAGGAAAATAACCTGCTCAAATAGGAAGGACCAACTTGGATGGAGGGAAAAGGAAAAAGAAAGAAGGAAGAGGGAAAATATGTATATATAGATACACAGGATGGCCAGGATAATTGTACTACTAATATATGTTGTTTATTAAAAGGAACTGTTGGTATACAATTGTTTGATCAATCTTATATGCCTATATCTGGTTATATGTGCAACCATTTTGAAAATGACATTGTGTAGTATAACAGCCACTGTTATTATCTTATCACCATGTTTTGAAATTCTGTATCATTTTTACCACTCTGTATGATGTTTTGCTTATGTATTTGTTTTTGTTATGTTGCTTTTTTAAAAAAATGAAAAACAAATTTGTATGTATATATAAGGACAGCTGGAATAGGTGTACTGCTGATGTCTGTAGTCTATTGAGAGGAACAGTCAATGTTTAAAATTTTCTCTTTCCTGACCAAATTTACATGCTTGAATTTGGTAATTCGAGTGACTGATTGGAAAACAATATGCCAAATATGAACCGTTGTTGAAATCGTACCGTTTTGTATGGTTAAGCTCTGCATCATTTCCGATGTGTTTTTTAATATTTTTTTTACTTGTTACCCTCTTTGATTGACTAATCTTACATTCTTATGTCTAATGGACTGAGCAACTTCGTTGAAGATAACAGTATGTAATATAGCAACCATTATAAATGTCCATCATTTTTTCTTGAGGCCTTGCATCATTTTTGTTGTTTTTGTGTCATTTTGATTTTGTCTTCACTTTTGTTTTGTCAGTTTTTTAATTTTTAAAATAAAAAATATATACATAACAGAATCCTTCTTAGCAATAGAAATGAATAAATGTGTGGTACAAACACCAATATGAATGATTCTGAAGTATGCTGAATAAAATATGCCAGTCAAAATAGGGGACATACACTAGGATTCCATGTGCATCAAAATAAGGAGAGTGAAAACTAAACTTACAGCAGCAGAAAGTAGCTCATCAGTTACTTTTGATAGAGAATATTCAGGGGAAAGAAGCTAACCAATAATTAGAACAATTAGAGGGAGGATGAAGTGGTTTATTATTTTAATTATGATTAATTTTTAGCTATGAAATACTTCAAAACTTTTCTAATATATACTTTATTGATGTGTAGTTTATGGCCTATAGATAATATATTAAAAATGTGTAAACAAAAATCGATAATGGGTCCAAATAAGTACTTACAGAGAAGTTATATCACTATATATTTCAAATAAAACTGCATTAATAAATAATGTTCTGAGATTGCACCTCAGGAAATTTAAAAATAAAACAGTTCATGATTTTTTTGATACAAGGTCTCACTGTGTAGTTCAGGCTGGTCTTGAATGTGCTTGCATAGCCCAGGGTGGTCTCAAGCTCATGGCGATCCTCCTGCCTCACCCTTCCAGGTGCTGGGATGACAGGTGTGCGCCGCCAGACCTGGATACTTCAGGAACTTTGTAAACGAAACAAAAGATTAAATTCAAGGGAATGAAACAAATAATGGGAAAAATTCATGTAATAGAAAACTAAAATATAGTTAATTATGAAGTATAATGTTTTCTGGAATATGTTAATTAAACATAAAACTCGTTATAGTGATCAAGAAAATAGTAAAAGAGACATACATGCAGCACCAATACAATTGATTCATAAGGTACTGATAAAATCTGAAGTCATTACAGAATAACAGACATATGAACAAATTTTATGCCAAAACATTTAAAACTTTTCATGGAATATAGAAATTTTTAAACTAGACAAAGGAATAGAAACATAGCTATTGTCTTAGATGTGTAAAATCAACTAGATCTATAATTTAAAACCTCCTTCAATGAAACAGCACCCTATGGCCTCATTGGTGGATTCTCACAACCATTTAAGTATTTCAGGAAAAAAAATCTTACAAAATTTAAAAGGAAGTATCTTTATCAGCTTATTTTACTTGATCACAACACATCAGAAATGTAACATAAAAAGCTAAAACAGGAATTTTAAGTGCATTACACACACTACTGCCTCTTACTTGAAAATTTAATTGAACTAAAACTTATCTTCATATAGTCAGCAGAATCATACATTTAAAGGCATTATGCAATATATAACACTAAGTTGTTATGGCCAATATAAGTGCATATACATGTGTATGAATGCTATTCAACGACACATATATGTTTCTGGGTAATTATAAAAGCAATGTTATTCAATATAATATGTATATATATATATGTATATGTAAATACATATATACTGAATTAAAATATGCACAAATTTATTCTTGCCTTATTCTTTTTGTATCTTCAAAATGAAGAAATGATTTTTTTCTTTGACCTTTGAATTATCTTCTCTCAGATTTTAAAATGTTATTAGAATAATTACTATAACCCAGAAATACAGATGTATCAGAGGATTTGTAAATGAAATTTGAAGAAAAACTTACTGTATTTATTTTCATTTGACAACCATTAAGCACATTTTCTTCTCGTTGCTGGCAACTACAAACCCAGTGAAGAATAAGTTTGAAATGAATATGGCATTTACACATGCTTATCTGGACACATGTAACTGTTCAAATACACCTGGTATATTTGGACATCCATTCAGAATTAGTTGCAAAAGTGGAAAATCCCATTTAGTGTGAATCCTTTTGAGAGTTTGTAGTCAGGGTGTCTTGGTTAATTTTTTCTCATTGCTGAGACAAAATACCCACCACTCAAAATTAAGGAAGGAGATATTTATTTAGCTCACAGTTTGTGGAGGTTTCAGTCCATAACCTCCAAGCCAGGGTTACATGGCACAGGAGCAACAGTTTAAAGCAGCAGAAGACAGCAAAAGCAGCAAGAACAAAAAGCAGAAAGAGCAAGCCTCTTTTCTTTCCTTATATTGTATCCAGGCTACCCCAGCTCTTGTTTAGCACTCACACCATCTCTGTGCCCTCCTTTTGCATAGGCTAAGGATGTTTACAGAGCGTGGACCCTGGTCCCCTGCTGAGTCACTTAGTTAAACTTCTAAACTTCTCAAGTTGACACAATGTATTAACCATTACACTGCATCTAAAACTGCATAGAGAGAATAAGCGAAATCTTTATTCCATTCTTTAGTGAGACCACCTGAGAGTGAGGATTTTCTCTGAGTAAGGTTTCGGAATACAAAATATATGTGTACACATAAATATTAGGAACACTTTTTGAAATGCATCATAACTCCTCTCATGGTTGTAGAAAGCAGAGACAGCACTGCAGCTTAGGACATTTTCCTTTCCCAGTGTTCAGTGGACAGATGTGAACAGTCCCATCAGCCCTGCTAAAGGCTGGGATCCCCACCTGGCTCCTTCCCATGTGACGTCCTACATCAGGTACAGTGGTGGATGTCTATACATCAGCACACACAGCATGGTAAGCATTGTTCCTTTTTGAATTTCTCTCATCTCTCCTTTTTTTACTTTAAAGATAAAAGAATGAAAGCATATTAGCAAACACACATTTACAAAATAACACAGAAACAATACAAGCAATAGAGAATTTCAAACAAAGTAATAGGAAATTAACAGTGGTTGTTGTATTACATATTGATATCTTCAAATTGGTTACTCAGATAAACAAATATAGGCATGTAAGACTGATCAAACAATTAAATATTAACTGTTCCTTTAAATACAGCAATAAAAATTAGTAGTATAATTGTCTTAGCTATATATTTTTAATTTCTTTGTTCTTTTCCCTAATCCCAATTTTTCTTTGCTTTTGAGCAGTTTCCTTCACTTTCACCATATCTATTGTACCTTTTAAATTTTATTCAACTCTTTCAGGTTCTCATACTAGTGAGACAATATATTGTTTACACATAGTGGTCTGGTTTATTTCACTTGTGTACAGTGACTGTTGATGGGAGTATCGATTGGTAAAATCACTGTGGAATTTAGTTTGGAGATTCCTTAGTGAACTAGGACTAGAAGTCACATTCAACCTAGATATTTCCCTTTTGTAAATTTTTATAGAAGAACTGAAAACATCATATCAAAGTGATATATTTGCACCATGTTTATAGCAGTGTAATTGGCAATAGCTAAATTGTGGAAGCAATCAAAATACCCATTTCTCCTTTTATTATAAAAATATCCTTTCAATAATTTGAGATTGCTTCATAACTAATATTCAAGGGTTTACTTTTTAATATCTAAAGAGAAAGAAAATAAAGGAAGTTTAAGTGTAGCCAGTGGAACTGAAGGGAAATTTTCCAGATGCTTCAGAGGCTTATTTCCTAATTACTAAAAGAATCTTTGAAATCAATATAGTTTTCTTTTCATCATAGATCTGGTTATGTAAAAATTTGTTGTCTTAGGTTTACCAGCTATCTTGGGTCCTAAGTGGTAGTCATAAAAACCAATAGACCAAATCCAGATGAAGGATCAAAATAATGGAGAGAATCACAAATGATTCATGATGATATTGAGCTACTAGTTTAAGCAGTCCTGAAAATCTCTAACCCCAGGGTTCGGTGAGATTCTGTACTTTTCTACCTTAAAATCTCCCAAGTTGTGAAGCTACATTAAACTAAATCACTCTCTGTCACATCAACAGATCTTGGCCTCACTGGCAATGGTTCTCCTTAGCTAATGTAATGCAGCAATGGCAACTTGGATTTCTTGAGTCATATCTATACAGCTGAGGCCAGCAGTTCCTTTTCTGTAAGTAATGAGATAGTAGAACCGTTCTGGGCTTCATGGTCTCTGTCACAACTCCTCAGCATTGTTGTCATAGTACTGTGAACCTAGCTGTAGAAAATATGTGAACAAATCAGCAAGGCTGTCTATGAAAGCAATTTTACAAGTATGATGGCAGTCTGTGTTCCAGAATATCTGCACTGGCAGGACCACAGCAGCTTTCAATACTCACCTACAAGCAACATTTTGCTACTGCGGTAGGGAATGTTTCAGTGCCGACCAGGATTGCTCACAAGGTGAGCCAACCATGAGGCATTTCCTAGGTTGAAGAGTATGGTGGCACCTTGGCCCACCAAATACCAAATCTGTGCTCCTCCATGAAGAGACAGTGGGGTTGTGTGTCATGTTATAGTCCACCACAGTGGAAAATGAATATGATTATCTTTATGTTCACAGATATGAAGAATAACTGTAGTGAAGTGTAGTTAAATGCTGAAAAGGAGAAATAGACACACAAAAGAAAATGTTAATATTAAATCCAAATGTCAGGCTTCCTAGCAAAGTTTCTCTTTAAAGCAAGTCTTCAAACACTCAGAGTTCTTCCATATTCCTTGGAAAACCTCCATGTCACAAATAGGTTTCACTGATCTATTTCAGTATATCTACAATTATGTTAATAATTCTGACTTACATATCACTTACATTATTTATGGAGTGCTTTTATCTCTTCCTTCCATGTAATTTAGAGGTAGATATTAAGATATATTGGCACACAGTAGGTTTGATGGGACACATCCTTTATAAAAGTCTTTACTCACTCCATTGCTTCTTTCCAAACTCTTTGCTTTGATCATGTAAACAGCCCCCGAATATTATCATTAATTTGGAAAAAATATTCATCAAGAAAAACATGGCCTTTTTAAATGTGCAGCTGAGAGGGCTTCCGGGAAGATGGCGACCAGGTGAGCAGCAGAGGGAATCTCTCCCAGAGACCGATCTTTTGCGCGCGGCTGCCCGGTCCGTGGTTGCAAAATTGCAACTGATCGGGCTGCTCTCCATGGCCTGAGCATTAAAGGACCGGCTGACAAGCCGTGCAGCGAGAACTGGGCGGATCCTGAGAGCTGGGCACCCGAGGGATCGGTGCTGCGCTTGGGCCGCAGCTCAGTTCAAATCGCGTACAGTCGAGAGAGCGAGTGCGGTGGGAAGAACGGCTTTAGCTCCTGAACCTGATCGGTTCAGAGGCAGCTGTAACCAGGATTTGTTGGAGGCAGTGGAGCAGAGGAAACTCAGAGAACGCGCTACTGGGACAGACTGCGCCAATCTGGGCAGCAGTCCGGGATCCTGCTCAGAACCCCACCCCCGCAGCCAGCGCTGCGCGAACTGGAGCAACAGCGATCAGCGGGATTTCTGAGTCAGGAAAAAGCTCCATCCAGAGAGATACATCTGAACGGCATTCCTGTCTGCACGATCAAAGGGTGAGTTAAGAGGGTGCTCTAACTGGTTTTTCCTGAATCGGGAAGAAGCTCAGCCCAGCAAGTGACATCAAAGCAGCTTTAAGGACTGCGGGATCTCCCAGGTGGGAAGAGCTAGCTAGGCGCCCCAAAGGGATTTGTGAGGGGGGAAGGAGCTCCACCCAGGGAAGAACACCGGAGTAGCCTGTCTGCAAGTCTTCTGGGGCGGCGAGCTGTTTATTCGCCCCGGCCAGGTCTTGGGATAGGGAGTAGAAGTGGAAATCTCAGCAGACAGCTTAAGGAACATTCTCCCAAAGAGAAGGAAGCATTGGAGCAGCCTCTGCAGCAGACCTTTGCCTGCTGAACTGCCTGTGGAATTTATAGCTCCACATTTTGAATCTGATACCCAAAAATGGGAAAACAGAGGAACAAAATGCAGTCTCAAAACTCAACCCCACCCAGAACAAGTTTTGAATGTGAAGATACAGGGGAAACAGGAAGCCTCAAAACTTCAAGTTATGAAATGATTGCATCTGAAATGAAACAACTCCAACAGGCCATGAAAGAGCTTAAAGCAGAAATAACCCACATACCCGCAATGACTTCTCAGACAAAAAACAAGCTGAAAACAATGATCGAAGAAATGTTACATTCACACAGACAAGAAATAGACAAAAGTCTAGAAGAAAATAGGAAACAAATGGAAATGTTACAAGAGCAATTTAGGAATGAATTACCAATAATGAAACAGGTACAAAGAGAATGCCAGGATTTGAAAACGAACGCTGAAAGCATGCAAAACCATTTAAATGAAACTGAAGATAGAATTTCAGAACTTGAAGACAGCATGGCAGCTTTTGAGCATGAAAGGAAGAATCTCATGATATCATCAAAGACACAAGAAAAGTCAATCCAACAGCTGCAAGATGAAGCAAAACGTAACAATATTCGAATTATAGGAGTGTGTGAAACAGCAGGAGATCTCACAAACGATATAAAAGGAATATTTGATGAAATAATAGCAGAAAATTTCCCAAACAAGGTAAAAGATACTGAA
>PVLD010016406.1:0-45104 GCA_004027595.1 Dinomys branickii | reverse complement strand
CGGCTCCACCCTGTCCTCGTGCTATGGGTGGGGGCGGGTCCAGACCATGTGGCTCCAGCATTACCGTTCCCCACCCCTTGCAGCTGGGCAATGGGTCTCCGAAGCTGAAGCTACGAATGCCGAAACGAGGGCGTGGGCCAGGGGTGTGCTTGGAGCGGCAACCTCCTCCCTCTCTATCTCGTCTCCCTCCAACTGCGCCCATGTCAGATCTGCGATCCCCTCCTCCAGAGGAGGTTCTGCTTAGACTTTCCGAGGGTTTCACTTCCTATCTCAGATGCCTCCCGAGTTCAATTGTATCTTATAAGTAGGAAGCTCTCCCCGTCCTGTTAAAGGCGTTGAGGCACTCCAGCAACACTGGCTTCCCCCAAATATTGCTCTTCATCAGCACACTTCGGTTTCTGCCTCATCTGCACTGCATATTTTATTTCGTTAGTGTAAGACTTTTGTCCTCAAGTGTCTTTTTCAAATGCAAATTCTCCAGAAAAACTGTGTCATTAGCACCTATCAATAATTTATCTTGGTAATTTTATCAGGAAAAGGGCAAGTGAGTTTGATATGGATAGTAAGAAAATAACTTTTGTAATTTAAGAGCGATTTAAAAGCACAATCTGTGCACCATAATTTGGAGAGGGAAGGCTTATAAGTGGAAATGTTTTTCAGCTTTATTTCCTGAAATTCATATTTAATAAATACAGAGAGGGCACCAGAATGTATTTTCTTAAGAACTTTAGCTAATTCTCATGTGATAAGTTAGGAGGCTGTTTCTGAAAAAGTGATAGAACATTATCTACTAAAACAAGGATACTTACACATCATCTGAGAGAGCGTGCATCCGAGTGAGTGTGTCTGTCTGTCTGTCCGCGTTCGGTAGAGGTGATGTGAGGACAGGTTTCTGCAGTTGCACACTTCATGTGAAGAGTGTAGGTCAAAACGGATGCCCGCTGCTAAGTAGCTATGCACTAGATTTTCAGTAACAATAGGCAGATAATAGTGAAGGTGTGAGGGGACAAACAAGGACGGAGCACAAAGTAAAGGGGAAATAGACACCAAATATTAATTGTGATCTGCTACGGGGCCTTAATCATTCACCAAATGACTAAAAGTATTGCAACAATAAAGTACAGTCGGAAGTATTTCAGATTTTTTCTTTCCTCGTGACCAGTGAATTAGACTGAAGAGATTAATTACCAGTTGAATCTATGAATAAGAAAGACCAGAAAGATAAGATAGAAAAGTAATGATGGAAATTTTCTGTAGCTTCAGGACCTTCCTAAGGGTCATGTCCCATTCTACCCAAATCATCTAATTATTTTACTTCTCAAATGGTGTATTTGCCATGTATGGTCAAATAAATCAATATATGAATTGAGTATCAGAAAGGAGGAACCTTTTAACAGGAAAAGGAAAAGGAGTTGAGGTAGATTGTTTTTCAGTCTCCCAAATAAAATATGCAACACAAAAATAATGTAGCTTTGTGACATGCAGTATGTGTGACAAAAAGAAGTTAAAACCCTACTGAAAATGAAAATAGGTTAATTTTTCTTCTCACAACTACAACATTATTTCATTATATGTATTTTTCCTACTTCTCAACTCATTCTGGTCAATAAATGTAATTGGATCAGATTGATCTCTTAACTATTCCCTTTAAGTAGTTGAATAAAAATTGAGAGCTATTTTCTTATGGTAAGATGCCTATGGCCCATGGGCCTTGGAGCAGCTAAGTTTTGCTCTGGTTTCTAACCATATAAATGTGTGAACACGTACTACAGTGATTGCTGTATGAAGATCTAATAGCACATAACAGATTGCAGAAAAAAATCATTAAGGAGACAATGAAACTTTATAGTGTGTTCTTCAAAAACAATGCAGTTTACTCAAAATTGAATATATCCTTTTCATTGGCAATTAACAACACCAGACAATGGGATCTTTTGACCAGAGTTGGTAGAACTGAGACTGGGCCAAAGATGGTCATCTCATAAGCTCCTGAATGGAAAGAAAAGTTTTATTGACGTGAGCAGGGGCTTAAGTAGAGTTTAGATTTGGGTTGAAAAGCATCAGAAATTGGTTGAGAGAGAGAGAGTGGACAAACTACTACTCACAGTAACAAGAGGACAGCACATTTTTGTTGTTTCTGGGGGGGGGGCCTAAAGTCTCTTAGCTTTCATGAGCTAGGGGCATGTTTGCAAAAGCTGTTAAATTTTGTGATGGATGCAGACCTCAAGTTCAATTTGTCCCAGTGGCAGGTGAATAGTTGTATAGCTGGCACCATCATTCAGGGCAAAACAACTCAGCTTTGTGAGTCTAGGCCTCATGACAGGGTTGAAGGACTTAGGTATTTAGGCTTTTGTGACTTCTGAAGTAGCACAAGCGAGAGAAAGAAAGAGAGAGAGAGAGAAAGAAAAGGGAAACACATACCAGTTCCCATGGACAATGGCCCAAGTTAAACACTTTGGAATGATCAGCATGAGCAGAGTTGAGTACATACGACAGCACAGGGGATAGATGAACTCTGAAGACGGAGATGCCAGTCTACTTACCTGATTTTAGTCAACCATCAGACACCTGACAGGCACAAGCATCAGTGTGCTCAGCAAGAAGCAACCTTCCGTTCCCTGAGGAATAAACCAGGAAACTGGTAATATAACCTACTCTTCAGATGTGTTATCTACAGCAAAACTGGTGGGAAGCTGATAATGTATTTCCCCACTGGGTGACCTCCAGAATTAGCTATTTTTAAGTTGACTAAGGTTAAGTTAATCTAGAAGGTTTATTTAGATTTTTCCATTTGCAATAATGTCTCATTTCATGCAAACATTTGTGTTTGTGGTTTTATCAGTGTTTCATGATGAGTCTGTTGGAATATCCCATGTGAGAAATGGTAATAATTTCTGGAATTTATGAGGCTTACTTTCTCATCCCAGCCTTCTTCTCTACCTAACTGCCTTATTTAGGTAGGTTAGAAGTGATTCGCTGTCAGTGGTACATCGGCCCATGAGCTTAGTTCTTGCCATGATGCTGGTTGCAGATTGAATTAGCCAAGAGCAAAATCAGTTTCTCCATAAGGTCAACATTGACTCTAACCATTGAATTTGATTCTGTTCTCTTCCAATTCACTTTGAGATCAGAATCATGGAAAAAGTTAAGTTTGTGAACCCAGGTACCATTCTACACGGCAGTATCCACCCTAACCATTGAATTTGATTCTGTTCGCTTCCAACTCAGTTGGAGATCAGAATCATGGAAAAAGTTAAGTTTGTGAACCCAGGTACCATCCTACACGGCAGTATCCAAATACAGTAAACACAATGACTTGGTGATTATCAATGTTCTTTTCTGGCATAGAGAGAGGCATCTGTGTGGATGATTTATAAAGTGCATATTTTACATACCATAAAAGTGCATATTTTACATACCATACAGTACTATAAAAATGTTAGTTTCTGTTGCTAAAAATTGTCATTTAGTCAATAGCATGCTAGTACTGCCAACGATAAATTATGATGGTGCTCGTAAGTAGAATTTAGACACAGAGAGATTCAGAAGACTTTTCCAAGTTCATGGAATAATAAAATTTGGCTTACTAAGTCTTATTGAAACAAGAAATGTAAAGAGAAGATAAGATTAGCAAGGAGGCAAGCAGGAAGTAATAAATCATGTGCGGGGGAAGATAATTACTGAGCAAGAGGGAGGTGAACGAAGACAACAGCAGTGGGTTGAATTTTATTCAGAGGAAAATGATCACAGAAATAAGAACTAAGAAAATTTGCCTCCGGGTTCTTTCCAAAGTTTTGAGTTAAAAGTTATTTCTTTGCTGACACAGACAGATGACCAGGCTGCTTCAAGGCCTGGAGTGATTTTTTTGTCTGTGTGTCCAGTCAGCAGTGTGTGTAGACTGGCAGTGAGAAGCCTGTGAGCCTCCCCTCAGCTCTTGAACCACATAGTCAGGTATAGTCACAGCAATGACCCCACTCTGCTGGTACCAAATTCTGTCTCCGTTACTTTTCTCTCGTTGCTGAGACAAAATACCCAATGCCAAAAATGAAGGAAGGAAAGGTTTATTTAGCTTACAGTTTATGGAGGTTTCAGTCCATATTTGGCTGGTTCTGAGGCAGAGTGGCACATGGCAGAGGGCAAATGTGCATGGCAGCAGGGCACAGCAAAACCAACCTACAAAAGGGAGGAATGGCTGCAAGCAGCCTATTTTCTTCCCTTACACTGTAAACAGCCTACCCCCACCCAGGGAGCATGTAGTGCTCACAGAATATCCATGCCCTCCTCTTCCACAGGCTCAGGATGTTTACAAAGTAAGCACCCCAGCTTCCTCTTGACTCACTCATCTAAACCTCTAGATTCCCCAAGTTGACACAATGTATCAGCCATAACACAGACATAACACATAATCATTAGTAAGTTTGAAATGTAAAGGTTTATTGAAATTCTAACTAGAGATAAGATGATAAAATAATAAGAATTAGCAATCATTACTTTAGGAAGGAATGGGTAAACTTACTCCAGTGTCTAAATGGAGTGCAATAAAAACAAGAAAATCTTGACTAATGAAGAATAATCTAACAGCCATGAAATGAAAATTTTGAGGAGAAATCATTCTTTTTTGTGAGAAAACATCCTTAATTTAAATGTCTAATAGGATTTTTAAAAAGGAGTAGCTACATGAAGAATGTAAAGCATTAACTTCATGAGACATTAATTTAAAGGAATAAATGGAACCCAGAATGTTAAAAATGAATGAGGAGTCCTTTCATATTTTAAATTTTGTAAGCATGTAAAGTGAAATACTGTCCATAAAAGTGTGAAATATATAGTTGTTATAGGCAATCTATTAGTATCTATTAAGTTACTTCACTTCATATTTATTTCATCCATAAACTATGTTGACTACTACATAGAAACAACGAAACGTTAATTATCAGTATATGGATGTAAAGTCCACTTGTCCATCAGTAATTTAATAACTTATTTAATACGTGCCCATTGAATTCTGGCCATATAACCAGGTTCATGGTAAACTACTGATCATCCACCTCTGGACAATAGCCCTGCTGACTCTTCTTTGGATGGAGGGTGGACGTTTCCCTTAATGTACAATGAATGAGATTAAGTTCATACTGCCAAGAAGAATGACATTTTGCTAACATCAAACTTTTCCAAGGAGAGTAACTGTGGAAATTGGCCACAATGAGGAGGGAAGGAAAAGGAAAGGAAGCCACAGTGAAAAGCTCCTTTAAGATGGATTCACATGAAAAGACTTAAGAGTGATCCTCTCAAGACCATAGCATTAAGTGAAACAAATCAAACATACATGTTAAATATAGCAGTTTTTTATGAAACCCAGAGTATAAATAAAGAGCAAAATAAAATATAGGTAATAGGAAACAGAGAGATAGAACTTTTGCAAAACAGAAAGGGACAAAGAGTTGGAGAGGTAAGGGAGAGATGGGAATAAAGGGGATGTGATGGTTGATACATTGAGTCAACTGGGGGAGTCTGGAGGCTTGGCTAAGTGACTCAGTAGTTCTGCATCTTGGGGTGAAAAGGACATGTCCTTAGCACTATGGGATGTTGTTCATTGTGTCAGTTTGAGAAATTTAGAAGGTTATGACTCTGTAGGGAGCCAAGGGGCTTACTTTGTATTCATCCTGAGCCTGTGCAAGAGGAAGGCATGCAGAGGGTGTGGGTGTAGAGGACCCACCCCCAGGGCGGTGGGCTGCATACAATAAAAGGGAAACGAGGAGGGACCGGCTGCTGGTTCTTCGGAGGAGCTCCGGTCTTCACCTTCAGCTTGGTGGTTGTCTCCTGGCTTCTGGTGCAGACTGTTCAGGTTCTGCCCAGCTCTCTTCAGCCTTCTAGTGTAGACTCTTCAGCCTTTGTCGTGGGTTCTTCAGCATTCTGTTGCAGACCCCTCAGCCTCCTGATACGGACTTGCACAGACACTGCAGTGAGCTCCAGTCCAGGCCTGGGACTGGGCTTTTCAATCTCCAGCGTGGAGACACCGTCTGCACGCTTCCTCATCCAGCTCTGTGTCTGGCCATTATAAGCCAAACATATAATTCATATAATTTCTTGTACACTTGTATATCATGTTTTATATCTGTTTCTCTAGTAAACCTTGACTGATACAGATTTGGTAAAGAGAATTAAGATGTCTTATATGCATGCACTCCATGATGAATTTAATCATTATGCATTGCTGATATGTACTAATAAAAAAGAGAAAACAAAAAACATAAACAAAGTAAGGATGATCATGAAAATGATAAGTGATAGGGAAACATTATGCATCAGTATTGTGTATTTTAAAGAAAGAAAGAAAAATATGCGAGTTAATTCATTTTCTTGGATGTTAAACTTTGCAAAAAATTTAGAGACTATTCAGATTACTGAATCACTTTTATATAATTATCAAAATTTAATATACTAACATGACTTCATACTGCAGGCAAAAGAGACTGATAGACCCAGAAAGATGCCAATTCAAATCTCATTACTGCAAAGAAATAGGGTCTAATCATTTCAATCCGTTAGGATGTATTAAGAATTATTAATGCAGGAGAACAGCATAGAAACATCATTTTCTTATTTATGAACTGATTTAGTTAAACTCAACACCGAATGAAGGAGAAATTACATCTGTGAAGCTCTAGGCCTAAGAGAAACTGAGACCTTACCTATAAAGTTTGTGTAAGTATTGTTTCATCCTATAAGATTCATACAAGATCTATTGAGAACTAGTGAATATATACACCTAATAGGCATTTAGCAAATATTTATTAGTTGAATTGCTGATAAAGACTAATTTTATATATTCAATCAGGTTTTTTTAGGGGGCGGTATCAGGAATAAAATTCGACCTCATTCTTGCCAGGCAGGCACTGTGCAGCTGAGCTATGTCCCCAGCCCCTTATTGTCAAATCAGGAGAAGCAGCACATTCTAGTGTAGGTGATGAATTGTGAAATATGTAGTTTAAATTGACAGAGAGAGTTAGAGATGAAATTATGGAGAAATTCACATGAGAAAAGGAAGGAAACCTAGAGCTTTAATTGGAATTTAGAAAAGATGAGGAAGCAAATCAGGAGCAAATACTCCAATTGCAGGGAAAGATATGAAAGTATTACTCAGTAATTCTCCAAGGCCTCTGTCCTTTTAAAAATTTCAATTTAAAAATAATTTATATTAAATATATTTAATATTTTAAAAGTTGACTTAGTTTAAATTACATGAATCTAATAATTTTCAGCAATAAAGTTAACCTTAAAATGTTCAAGGTTCACTATGCATCGTCTTATATTTTCTTTCTACATTGGTTTACCTCCACAGGAAAAAAAATCTATATATCTTCAGGATTTAATTATAGAAATTTAATAAAGTATTAAAGACCTAATCACTTTAGAATGTAGTAATTGGTATGTATTTTCTTAGTTTTACTCATTTTTCTCCTCAACTTATTACAAAATAACTCTTGAAAATGACATTAAACCACTGAAATATTTTTAGAATCTCTATGAGACACACTCATACCTCCTGTGATCTTACAGTCTACATTATTTCAAAAGGAGAGAGGTTCAGAATTTTAATTGGAACCTTGGAGAAATACTTACATTTCTATGGATGATAAGTAATTGCACATATGGTTTTAAAGTCGTACCACATGCACTATTCTATTAAAATAATCTAATTACACAAGCCAATAGAATAACTTTAGAAATGTTTGCTGTACTTCACCTTAACTATAGCTAAAGAAGTACTCTCCAGCTTAAAGGCTGCCAGATGAACACATCCATTGCAACTCTTACCATCAGGAGCCCATGGATTAGTGGAGCACTTCAAAAAACATACAGATAACATCACTCTGTTGAAAAATTAGTTGAGGTATTTTCTTGCTAAAATTAAATTGTGATAGTTTTTTTTAATTAGTACAAACACTTCAATTGGTTGTCCAAATTTATATAGGTGTCAGATATACTTTTGTTACATCTTTGGTGTATAGTACTACTTATCCATTTCTAAGAACTAGATATAATTTAATGAATGCATGCACTGAACTAACCTTTTAATATTAGCATTCATATCCAGTGGTTTGTATTAATTATTTTTTGAGTGGACAATTAGCAACATTTGTACATAATCATTCTTACTTGGACTAACTTATTTTTCGATAAGCCCATGTGATTCTGGTATATTTCACCTGAATTTATTTAATTAATACTTACTTAATAAATCTCTGGCACTTTGTGCAGCACTTAAGGATCTGACAAATACAGCCTGGAAAACCTTATACCTAGAACAGTGCTTTTCAAATTTTAATTGGTACATGAATCATCGCAAATATTGTTAAAATGCAGATTGACTCAGTAGGACTCAGTTTGAGCCCAATATTCTGCTGTTCTAATAAGTTCCCAGTTGGCTCCAGTAATACCACCCACTGGTTACGCATTAAGAAGAAAAGATCTAGTAGCTGATATTGACATTAATCATATAAATTTAAATTTTTAAAAAATTACAACAATGGCAACATACTAGAAAATTTACCCTATAACAGGGAACTTGTCCCGGGAAAATGAAACTGAACATCTCATCCTTGAGAAAGTAGAAAGAAAAGGAGTTGCCACCCTCAAATTATAAATTATTTTAGAAAAAACAAAAGAAGGAACACTTCATGGAGGGAAAAGAGAAACAGGAGTTCAGGTTTTCTCAGTGAAAACATTCAAATAAACATGCTAACACACTCGTGCACATTAAGACATCCTGAATGGTCAAAGCAGTTACTATTCACATAGATAACTTCTGTTGCATAATCTCAAATGTGATGATGTAAAGGAGTTATGTAATGCTGCACATCTGAGGACTTTACTCTATCTTATATGAATATTTTCCTTAAATATTGTTGGGATTTTATGTCCACATAAGAGCACAGATTTCAGTGCTCTTTAAAAAACACAATGTTGAATAATATCTGTAAGATTTAAATCAGAGCTTAGCAAAGAATGATATTTTTAGGTCTGAGAATATATCGACAGGGCTGGGGATATAGCTCAGTAGAATAAGCGCCTGCCTAGCAAGGGCAGGGTCCTGAGTTCGATCCCCAGTACCGCCAAAAAAAAAAAAAAGAAAGAAATTTAAAAATATATCGACAATTTCTAAGCACAGCAATATTATAATATTGGATCATAATATCTATAATACTGGATTGTGTTCCTTCCTGTGTTCGTGAAACTAGATTTGCCAAAACATATTCACAAAAATGTGTATAGAAATAAATTTAAAGAAAAGATTTAATATCAATGATATATATCAAATATCACAATAATATTACAATATATGTTGCATCTGTGAAATATTTTTGTGCCATTCATTAAAGTTCACCAATACAAATTATATTGTTAAATGTGTAGTTCCTTGGTAGCTCGTTCATGTGCAAAAATATTGTAAGTTCATAGAAGAATTAACAGCATTATCATTCCAAAAGTTTATTCAAAGAAGGTTTAGACTTTCAGATCCAGCATTAATCACTGCAAAGGTCTCTCCATGGAGTCCAGTGTGTGTGTTGATTTCCCTCCTAATGAAGGAAACTCAGAGATGGAAAGTCAAATGTTCTTTTTTTTTTTTTTTTTTTGGTGGTACTGGGGATCGAACTCAGGACCCTGCGCTTGCTAGGCAGGCGCTTATTCCACTGAGCTATATCCCCAGCCCTGGAAAGTCAAATGCATCACAGCCATTTCCTCATGGAATTTCTTCAAGTTCTACAAAAATATGAGGGACCAAACATCAAAACACTACAGGGATATCCAAGTAAAACACTTTATCCTACTTATTTTGAAACTAAGAGATCTATTTTTGCTTATGAAATTGTTTTGACCTTACTTGTATTTTTTCATTTCTAATTATCTAATCAGAAAACAGCAGAGGGCATGAAATTTCCTTATCAGGAAAGGAAAGAACGACGGCAAGAGTATCAGAAATACAAGGCGTAAAAAGATAGATGGAGTTTCTGGAGAGAAGCCAGAGTGTTATGCTAGAAAGGAAAAGGGAGGCATCAAAGGAAGGGGAAAAGTCACAGCTGTGGCAATTGCAGCTTCAAACCCTCTGCCTGGAGCAGACTGTACTGCGAGAACCTACAGGCTCAAAAGTCAGTGCTTTGGCACCAGATTATTTCTTGCTCACAGGCCAGCAAGGATGCATGGCCACCGCTTTAATCAGTGGAAGGAAACACACTTCAGCACAAATCAGGGCAGAAACCTCTTCCATTTGCTGGCTCTGCCAAACCCCAGTCTCTAGGATTGTCTCTTTCCAGACAGTCAAGGCACAAGCCAGCGAAGGCACTCTCTGGAGGACTTAAGAGGGGGCCGCCTGGAACTGACACGTGCTTTTCTTCATGTTACACTGGGGAAATCTAATTGCAGTGGAAAGAGGAAAGCTGGTCTACCCGTATGCTCATGCAGAAGAAAAAGTAGGTTCAGTAAGCAGGTTTTCCCCAAATGCCATTTTTGACAGTAATAATAAAGGTCATACACATGGCACTAAAAAACAGCTCTAGGTAAGCCACGTGACCTCACGTGGTACATTTAGCTACTTCTGCTTGAAAACTTGGAATTCTATTTAGTACTGCATGATTTAGTCCACTTTATTGTGTTAATTTTAGACTAAAGCTATTTAAACCTAATTAGGCTGATACATTTTAGATTCTCCATCTAAAACACAATTCCTACACAACTGAAACTTTCAAACACGAATGTCCTCCTTGATCACTCATTTTTCAGGCATGTGTTTTATTTCCAAAATCTGGCAGAAGTCCTTTAAAATGAATAATACCTTTCCTAATTTAAACAGGGAGCTAACTGTATGTAATCTTTCTATGGATGATACAAAAGAAATTTTTACAGCCTTTTGGATCACAGGCAGTTGAGAGGTGTTGCCTGCGTTCTCCTATTTACTAAGCGAGAATTGTGTCACAGAGTTTTAATAACTCTTCACTGCATGTAAAAGAGTCGCATGTAGGTTTCAGCTGATATTCCCAGTCACCAAAACGTCAGTAAGCACAGAAAGATGCACCTGTAACTCCAAAATGTAATGTGTACTTCTCAAATGCCAACAGTATATTCGGCTGATATTAGAAACACCTCTGAGTATGTATTGAGGGGTGTGGAATGTTGTGTTGATGAGGAAATGATGACATGGGTGAATGGTACAACATAAAATGTTGATGCAGTGTAATGCTGAGAAACGCGTCCCCTCATGTGGAGGCTGACAATCAGCAGCCCCTAACGTTTCCCGTTGAAGAACCTCTTAAAATCATTGTTTCAAAAGAATGCCTTGAGGCTCTTTTCAATCTTGGAATTAAGGGAAATGATACTGGGAAAGCCAATTCAAAAGTTTCTACTTGGTAGAAATACATTAGAGAAAAATGTTAGCTAGCTAAGCACTGCTACACAAAAGGATATCTGATTTAGGATTATTAGCACAGTCACAAAGCTGACTAAAGATTGATGATAATAGTTAAAAATTCAGGGAGTATAGCAATCTCCAACTTCCTGGACAGGGCTCTTGATTTCACTCATGTCAAAGGTTACTCAGGCATTTTATATGGAAAGTAGGGCTATTCACGTGGAATCCCTCAGCCCATTAAGCTTCCTTGCCAGGATCATTTTCCCTCAGACCTGAAGAAATGCTTCACTCTCTGCGAGCCAAGCTAACACGGCTCCAACTTCATGTTGTGTCAGCTTAGCTCAGGTATGCACAGGCGTGAGAGTTCTATTTCCAAAAGCAACAACAACTCCAATATGGGGAATAAATGTCACCTGGAAGCTCCGTGTCTCAATACTGATATTCCTGCTAGGATCCAAATGAAGTCACTACAATAAGAAGGAAAGGCTTAAATACTGTTGAAAGTCAAAAAGCAGAATAATTAAATTACTCCCTGTGGATATAAGCTTGTAAATCACCCATCAGAGTGTTGTTTCAGTGACATCTCAGGCTGGATAAAGAGAACAAGGAAGTAGTTGAATGAAAACCCTAACATCACCACCAAATCTGTCTAAGTAACCAAAGCTGAAATGTGAGTGAGGTGAAGCAGTAAGCAAAAGCTTCTTTGTTATTTTATTCAGTGTGTGTGTGTGTGTGTGTGTGTGTGTGTGTGTGCACGCGTGCGCACTAGTGATTAAAACTAGGTCCTCTGGACGCTAGGCAAGCACTCTACCACAGAGCTATGCCACCAGGCCAAGAAATTAAAAATACATTATTTTTAGTATAGCCCTTTGAACAGACAAGAATAGATAGCATCCATTAGTCCTTTCACCAAAGTGGTAAAAACACTTCGGTGACAAGTCATTCACTCATTTGACAAATATGTGCTTGGGCACAGACACCCAGTGACAGAAGTGCAGTGCATATTGACTTGACCTTTGCCCTTGGGAAGCAGCAACTCATAACTAGGTTAGCTTACCCTGGATTTTATAACCTCAGTAAACTTTTCTAATGTGCTAGGAAACACTGACACTCAGAGTCAGAGAATTCTTGCTTGAGTACTAGTAGACGCTTCTTCTAGCACGTAGGAGGCTCGACAGCATCTCTGGACTCCACCCCTCAGGTGTCCGTGACATCTCCCGGTTAGGACAATGAAAACATCTCCAGAAGTAGTTAAATATCAGAAAGTAAAATTGCTGTTGCTTGAAAGCCACCTTTTGGAGGCTCATATAGGAAAGCTTTTAAGACAGCAAAGCATCTAAAAGCTACAGCTAGAAAAACAGTATGTTCAAGAAGAGAAAGCAAAATGTGAATATCCAGGAAGGAAAGCCCAGTTCATTGTACAACAGGTGCACACACATTGTAATGTAGGCTGTTAAGGTATGAGAGTGGAAAGGGTGTAACTTGGACATAAAAAATCAACAATAGGTGATGGATGGCTGGGTGAGACATGCAAAGGAGCTTAAATTGTATCTTAATGAGGCTAATAGTAATTGTAGAAGTTTCCAAAAAATAGACGGTAACATAGCAGATCTGGACTTTAATTGATTTCCAAACTTTAAACTTGATTCCAACAGAATTAGGGTAGTGAAGCTTATTGGAGGGAGCTGATGCATTAATATAAGTATGAAATATTGATTGTTCAGAGTGCATAATGGCATTGCCAAAGAAGAGATACGAGAAAACTTGAACAAAATTTTAGGGGAGACTAGAACTTGGACTTTGGATTTTTATTAGAATGGAATGTGAGGAAAAAGAATTTGGATAAAACATTTGCTTGGACAATGGGCATATGTGAGTGTCATTTATGGAGATCATAGCTGAAGTGTGTGTGCCTGTCTATGTGTTTGTGTATTTACTTATGTATACACTCATATATGGAGATGAGGATTAGTTGAGCTCATATTTGACATTATGCTGTACACATCTGTGAGAAATCTATACAGAGCTGGGGATGTAGCTCAGTGGCACAGTGCCTGCCTGGCAAATACAAGGTCCTGAGTTTGACTCCTGCTGCCAAAAAATAAAAAAAAGAAATCTATATAAATCAGGCAGTAGTGGTAGTAATGTATATAGGTCTAAGAATTAGGGAAAATTTTGATTTGTTCATCAATCTCTAAATTAAAATTTTGGAATTCAGAGTTCAGAGTTTATTTAAAATATTAAATAAAATAGATAAACCCTTAACAAACATTATTTTAAAAAACAGCAGAAAAACCTCAAATCCATGCAATTAGGAATGAAAAAGGTGAAATCACAATGGATACTGTGGAAATCCAGAGTATCTTCAATAACTATTTCAAGAAGCTACAATCTTCTAAGATGGAAAACATAGAAGAAATGAATACACATCAATTATTAAGACTTAAAAGTTCTAAATACCCAATATCACTCAATGAAATTGAAGAAGTGATTTTAAAAAAAAATCTACCAAAAAATAAAAGCTCAGGTCCTGATTGATTAAGTGAAAAATTGTACAAGAAATTTAGAAAAGAGCTAATGTTCAAACTCATCAAACTATTTAAGGAAAATGAAAGGAAAGGAATTATCCCAAACTTATGCCTGGATTGAACCATTAATTACTCTGATACCAAAACCTGAGAAATAATCAACTAAAAGAGAAATATGGCCAATTTCTCTAATACACATAGATGTAAAACTCCTCAATAAGATACTGGAAAATGAAGGATGCAGCAAGTCATCAGGATAATTATATACCATGAACAGGTGTAATTCATCCCAGGGATGGTTCAGCATATACAAATAAATAAATGTAACACACCACATTATCAGAACCAAGAAGAAAAACTACATGATCATCTCAATAAATGCAGAAAAATTCTTTCACAAATTGCAATAACAATTCATGATTTAAAAAATCTACAAAAAACTGGAATAGATATTCTTTACCTCAATGTGATAAAAGTGTCTGTAACAAACCAATAGTCAACATTATGTTAAATGACCGAAATATGAAAGCTTTAACTCTAACATCAGGAACAAGACAAGGATGTCCACTATCACCACTCTTATTCAATATAGTTCTGGAAACATTAGCCAGAGCAATTAAATAAGAAAAAGAAATAAAAGGAATAAGGACAGGAAAGGAAGAAGTGAAATTATCATTACTTGTGGATAACATGATACTTTACACAGAAGACATAAACACTGCACCAAAAGTGACTAGATTCAATAACCAACTTCAGTGGCATAGCAGGATACAAATCAACATTCAAAAATCAGTAACATACCTGTACGTAAATAAGAAACTCACTGAGAGAGAAATTAGGGAAACCATACCTTTAATAATAACATCCAAACAAATGAAATACTTAGGAGTCAATCTAATTAAGGAAATAAAAGACCTTTACATTGAAAACTATAGTACTCTGAAAATGAAATTGAAGGGGACATCAGATGGAAAGATATCACTTGTTCTTGGATAGGTAGAGCCAAAATAGTGAAAAAGGCCATACTGCCAAAACTTTTATACAGATATAATGTAATCTTGATCAAAATATCAATAGGAAAATGCTCACAGAACTAGAGAAAGCAATCATAAAATTCATTTGGAGCCGAAGACATCTAGAGTAGCAAAAGCAATACTGTGCAATAAAAACAAGGCAGAGGACATCACAATTCCCAATTTGTTTGTGTTTACAGAAAAAAGTAAAACAATATATCATAAAATAACAGGAGAATAACAACAGTTAATACATTCTATATTGTTATCTTTAAAGTAGTTACTCAGAGTAAAACCTGGGAATAAAAATTTCTCCAAATGATATTAGCACAAAGCTTTCTTTTCAATGAACTAAGAGACACCAAGTGTAATTAACTTGCATTTTTCCCTTTTCCCTTCCTTCATTTCCCCTTTACTCCACCCTACTTCCTTTTTACTTTTCAACAATTTCTTCCCATTTCACAATATCTGTTGTACATTTTAGAGCTTGTTTATTCTTTCAGTTTCTCATACCAGGGATAGAATATAATGTTTACAATGTGTGTCTGATATATTTCACTTACGAGTATGGTCTCAAGTTGCATCCCTTTACCTATAAAATCTCAAATTTATCCTACATTGTGTCTGAGTAGTACTCCATTATATAAAAAAGACATCATTTTTTATCCATTTCTTGACTGATGGGCATTTGGGTTGTTTCCAAGATTTAGCTATTACAAATTGTGCTTCAATAAACATGGAGGCACATATATTGCCATGGTATGATGTTATTAATTCTTCTGGGAACATACCCAGAAAGGGAATACCTGAGGGAAATGGGACCTCTAATCCTAGTGTTTTGAGGAATCTCCACACTGATTTCCACAGTGATTATACCAACTGTAGAGAAGCATTCCCTTTTCCCCACAGCCTTGCCAGCATTTGGTATTGGTTGATTTCTTGATGGTAGACACTCTTTCCGGAGTGAGATAGAATCTTGGTGTTGTTTAAATTTGCATCTTTCAAATCACCAGTGATTTTTTCAGTAAGGTTTTCATCATTGGATATGCTTCAAGTTCTGAAAATGGGGCTCAGATTCAGCAGCACAAGGCATGTGATGTTTTGTTAGGGCAATGTCCTTCAGTCCAGCTCTCCCACATTCTTGGGATCTAAGATGATCCAAAGGTGATCTCCTTAGGCTCTTTACATAAAGTTAAAGTACATGAAGTTAACTTGTGCAAATTTTAAGCAGATAGACCCTTTTTTCTCCTATTAAGACCCACATCTGCCCAGCAGATTTGTCCTAGGTAATTCTCATTCACAGCCTGGCAACCAGAAGAAGAAGCATGAAGGAATTGTCTCTTCCCTTGATGAGGAGCCACCTGCATCTTCAAGTGCAATGGAAGTACCAGTCACCTGTAAAGAAGGTGAAATTCAAGGGTTAAGACTGTAGGTCAACATCTTCCATTGTATCTATACAGATTCTTTCAACCCAGTTATAAGTATTATAGATTTCCCCTACCAGAGCCCAAAACTTGTAGTAAGATACCTAATTAAATTCTTATTTTAAAATCTCTTATGTTATACAGCTCCCATAGTTAGACCTTTAACCTACTGTGTGACTATTTGACTGTCTTGTTCTTCAACTGGAGGTAGCAAGAGCCTCTCTCTTTCTATGCTATTGCATAGCTTCTCTGTAGAGAGGTAGAAGATAGAGAAATATGAAGGCCTAAACAAAGTATTCAGTTGCAGTTACTAGAGAACAATGTGGCAGCAAATACTTTTATAGTGAGCTGATGTATTAACAGTAGTGGTCATTTTTTAGGTGGGTAACGTAGGACACATTTGATTGGGAGGATGATGGGCATAGAATTAGTAGGTTTTGTGTCATTGATGATGGAAAAACATTCAGAGAAATGTGTTATTACATGATTTCATTGTTGTGCAAACATCACAATTACACTTAGAAAAGCCTAGAGGATTTACATCAGTCCCCAGACTGGCCTCTTGATGTAATCAAGGGACAAGGTAATCATGGGAAGTACAAAGACGCTGCTGGCATTAACACTGCATCTTGATGTACAGCAAAGTTTTGATAAGTAGAAGTACATCTTAAAGTAATTTTTAAAAGTGATAGGAGATACACAAATTAATATGGTAGTCTTATGTTGTCTTTATAAAGTATGAAATAGTGCACATTACTGTATGTGTTGTGCATTATTATAGTGTGAAGAATTGAACCCAGAGCCTTACGCATGCTAGACAAACATGGTACCCTAGCTACACCCCCAGCCCTTGCACTTCTATACAACTACCAGAGCGATAGGTTTGTTTCCACTAGAATCAACACAAACATTCAGGTACCGCTGCGCCATAATTTTACAGTGGCTGCAGTGTCGTTCCGCGACGTTTTCCAGCTCCTTTCATTATAATCTCCTGAGACCGCTGCTGTAGACGCAGCACAGTGTGGTTTTGACCGTGTAGCGTATGACCGGGTTTGCTTTATTCACCAGCCTTGACAAAGGAAATGAGAACATTAATTTGGGTGATTATAGCAAAAGAGCACAAGAAGAAACCAATTCATACATTGTAGGCTACTGTAAGTATGGTAGACTTCAGCACAATGAATTGCCCATGTAAGAGGTTAATAAATATTGACTGTTAATCATATAAGAATGAGTTGGGTGGTTACATTTAAGCTATCTAAAATACATCCTTTGCTGCTTTGTTCATGATTCATTTTCCTCAATCAACACAACAATAAAGAGGAGAGAAAGAAAATTACATTAATTTAGTTTTAACAAACTATATTATAAAAGTCTGACATTCAAAACTTTTTGCAGGAAATAAAGCTGTGAATTTTTTCCAATCAATGCTTCACATATTGAAAATTAAGAGACACAAGGCATGTTACTTTTGGCATAATCTTTATCCAAGAATGAATTTCCATTCTCTTCACACATTCTGTTTTCTTCAAAGTCTGAAAAGTGCATAATAGAAATATTCTTAAATGAAACACTTCTGTTTTTCTTTCAAATTACATCTATGTCATTTGTTTTATTCTACTACTGTACAGTATTATGTCAGTGCTTGAAAAGCTGTAAACACCCTTTGAGCCAGAAGAATAGAATACACCTCATATCGCTGAGGCACAGAGGTCTGTGTTGAACAAGAATGACAGTTTTAGAAGGAAAAAGAATGATTTCTAAAGCATAAACATTCTTGGCCTTAAAAAAAGAAACAAATGAAAGAAATCTAAAATTCAAACTACTTCATAATAAGCTTCCCTAACAAAGGGAGAAAAGTTTTATAATTTTCTTTTTATTCCACCAGTAAGTAGTGTGTGATTGAATGTGATCTATAGTTTCCATCTTTTGATCTGACAAGGTAATTGTTTCTCACCCTACACTGCTTATTAACTCTTCTCTTATTTAGACTGACTATAAGAATTTCTTGCACAGTATGTTCTGTTCACAATGTTCAACTTTAAGAAACATACATCTGTCTCATTATGAACTGGTTTCAAGTAAAGGTTAGTGTGTTGATGGGTATTATGGGCTGAATTGTGTTCCTCTTAAAAATTCATACATTGAAATTTGAATCCCTTTGGAGGTTGCTTGTTTGAAAATAGTGTTATTAGAGGTTTACTTAGGATGAGGTCATTCTAGAGCACAGAGGTTTCCTAATTCAGTCATGGTTGTTGCCCTCATTAAGCAAGGAAATCTGTTCCTAGACAGACACAAAGAGGGCATCATGTGAAGGCTGAAGCTCCCCCTCCAGAGGCGGAGTGGTATGTGCTATGGTGCGTGACCACCAAAAGCAAAAAGAATGACTTTGGACCTTTCTCTAGCACCTTCGGAGAGAGAAAGACCCTGCTGACCCCCTGATTTTCAGTTTCTACACTCCAGGACTGTGGGACAATGGTTTTCTGCTGTTTAAGATATGCAGTTTGTGGAAATTTTTAACAGCATCCTTAGGACATAAATGCAGTTGTTGCTTCTTAAGCTTGAAGATATTTTCCAAGACACTCAGAAAGTTCCTAAAGCCAGTACATGATCCTATCTGTACTATGTTTTTCATATGCATTCATACCTGTAACAAAGTACAACTTACCAATTAGAAGCAGTAAGAAATTAAAAATAATAATAAAATGAAGCAATGACAGCAGTGCACTGCATTATTATTATTATGCAATGCATTATTTTCATGCTTTAAAGTAAGAATTGCTTAAACAGAGCCCCACAATTCCGAGGAAGAAGGGTACCCAGTAACGGATGAATGAGTAGGAAATATAATGTGGATACATGGGAAAAGGGGATCACACACATCTTGGGCAGAACGGAACAGAACAGCAAAAAGCTTTATCACATTACTTATAATGGCATGCAATTTTAAACTTGTGAATTATTTCTATAGACTGTACCATCTGCTGTTTTCAGACCAAGTGGAGCACAGGTAACTGAAAATGGAAAGTGAAAGTATGGTTAGGCATGTCTACCGTTCAATCACCTAATGTGAAACAATTAAAGTTATTTTATACCATGTATATAGCGTTAGAAATGTGTCAAATTATAAGCAAGATTATGTTAAATATTGAACCTGAGCAATATCAATCAGCAAAAGCAAATTAAGCCATGAGCCAGTTAGCCAACCTAGAATCAATTCCAGAGTAAGGCGCACTTGCTACATGAGTAAGAAAGTTAAGATGATTCTAAAGTATTAATTATTTTCCACTTTTGTCTGTGTTACCATTAACTGTAAGGCATGTCTGTGCAGTAATAAGATAACCAGTCTGATGCATTCTTTAGTCTCAAACCATCTGGGTCAGCCAGGAAAACACTATCTACATGTGGATACGACCTCAAATATCCGTCCACTTGAGAATTTTGAGTTTTCTTTCTGCTACTTCTCTGTAGTTTCACTCCACTGCAATTGCAAAATAGACTATTTAAATCTTATCAGTATTTTAAGATGGGGCCTCACTGTGTTGCTCTGGATGGTCTAGAATTTCTGGCCTCAAGTGATCATCCTGTTTCAGGCTCCTGAGTGGCTGAGATTACAAATGGGTGCCACCATGCACAGTTCAAGGCTTGTTTTGTGGCCTAGAATTTCCCATCTGTCCATTCTACTTGTTATTGAAAAGGAGAAGTTTAGAACTTTTCTCCTGTAATAACATTACTCCCTAGTTCTCCCTTAAGTTCTGGCAATATTTGCTTTACATATGTAGATGCTGTGATGTCGGATGCATGTGTACTTATCATCGTTGTGTTTTACTAGGGCACTGATTCTTTTATAATTATATAAAGTACTCTGTAGGGCCATTTTTTACTTATCTTAGTAGACATCCTTATTGTAGCAATTTTGAGTTCTCTGTCAGATAAATCACTTATCACTATTTCATTAGCATCAGTTTCTGAAGATTTATCTTATACTTTAAACACTTTTTTTTCATCTTCTCCTTTCTGTTTTAACTCTTTGCATTAGGCAAAGCAGGCAGTTCTATCAGTCTTCATGGAAGTCTTCATATACAGGAAAAGACCCTCACAAATCAGCCTGGCCAGATACTCTCGAGGCCTTCCAAATCCTTCTGGCCATCAATAACTCTTAGCGGACAGCAGGCGACCATAGAATGCTAAACATACCAGTACTCTGGGAGAAGCCTGAAGCTGAAATTTGTGCTTTTGTTGTTTTGTTTTTGACTGTTTGCTTTGCACTGAACTAGGTGTTCAAGGGAAGTAGCTAGCTGTATGACAGATCAAACAGCCATCTTTGTTCTCATTAGCCCCTAGGTGACTAGAGCATGCCAGATCCTGTTAGCAGTGTGAGACAGGCTAGGCAAAAGACAGTTCTCTGGGCAAAAAACAGAAAAATTGGAGCATTAAATGCATAGTTCAAATCTCTTCCACCAGTGGAAAGGTCCGGGAGCTGAGGTTTAGTTACCACTCAATCCGGATTAAGCAATGAGGACTGGGCTGTAGCAAGTGTCCACGGCCACTTCCAACCACCATTTATTCTCTGTAGCCGTTGAGAGACTAGTGTATCCTTGGACTCTGTCGGCTCTCCAGTTTAGACTTGTTAGCAAAGTTACACAAGTTGAGACAATCTTGTAGAGGAGCTGGGATCTTGGGTCTCTTTCCTGGTTGTGTGACACTGTGCCAAGGGTGGAGTCATCATAAAGGGTGTCTCTGCCTTAATTACCAGTTTTGAGGCAGATGGGTTTATACTATTTTAGGTGCAAAAGACTTTCAACAAACTTCTGGATTTTTTACAAAGGGAATTCGTCAATGTGTTGCTGTTGTGATATCACATGAATTTGTCTAGAAAGCAAATAATACCATAGGGCCTCCTGTGTCCTTTAATCTCTGATCAGCAGAGAGACAGTTTCTGGTTAGATGTTCTTCATACTCACCAGGAGGAGCACTGGGCCTGACTCAGCAGTTCTCTTTTTTTGTGTGTGGTACTGGGGGTTGAACTCAGGACCTTGTGCTTGCCAGGCAGGCACTTATTCCACTGAGCTAGATCCCCAGCCCAGGAGTTCTCTTTATCATCAAGAATATATTATTTCAGTTGTACTTAAGTGTAACATAACATGCCAGGGACATTTCCACCTAAGCAGGAAAGGGGAGGCAAGTATATTATAAAACAACATGTATACACATACATGCATATAACACATTGAACATTCTTCTTGTCAGAACACATTCTTCTTGGCAGAATTGGAGCATGGATACGTAAGAAAATGGTAAATCAATTATATTTTATTGTATGTTTCAATCAAGAATATTTTTAGCTAACATTGGGATATTTTATAGCACTAGTACAAAAAACATCAGATAGTATTTTATTCTCAGCTTTAGGAAATGGAAATGTGAATTTCTCTCATTCATTGCCCTTCAAACTATAGTAGATCACTATTACCATAATTATTGTGAAACACAAGCTTGTTTTTTTGTCTCCATTTAGTCTATTAGAGTATGTTTAAAAGTAAGATAAGATATAAATTTTACTATGTATGATGACATGTTTTGTTTTCCTAATAGGATTTAAATTTAAATCTCTGGGTGGCAGATAAGGCAAGCATTTTAGCTACTATGATGACAACAGTAAGTGTTTGATCCTATTTTAATAACTATTTATTGAACCAATGAGACAGTTAATCATAAACATCAAACCTTCATCTTATTCTAATCATAGTTCATAGAAAACATAGACCTCTGAGTACAGTGTGATAGTCATCTATCTATAGAAAAAAGTACAACATATAAGTACTACAACTTATGAAAATATACCCATGCCAAAATCTAATACAAAAATTATCAGAGGTATATTTTCTATTTAGAGAAAATATAAATATGACAGCTTTTTCTCTTGCAAATCAAGAAAAGTTATAGATGTTGTAACTTTATTAAATGTGAGTATATTCATAATACTTTATGTTTATTGTAATAGTATAAGTAACAACAATTACCACTTATTGTGTTAGGAACTCTTATATAATTCTGAAAACAATGTTTTATGAAAGGAATTGTAGCTTCATTTTATAAATAAAGGTACATATTGGGAGACACCGACTGATTTTCTGAGAGCTAACAACCAATAAACCTAAAGACTTAAACCCAGTTCTGTCTAACTGCACATCCTCGCCTCTCTCCAGGTAACACAGGGCCTTTATAGCAAACGCATTCACTGATCATCATAGGTTTATAAAGTAACCTGAAGGCTCAGCTTTGGGTAAGATTAAAAATCTCCTATTAGACCAACCCTCCCATACACAGCAAACACTGACTCAGAATAAGAAACAAATGAGCTAAAGGACAAAGAGTGAAGAAAAGTAAGTTGAATCTGTGAACTTGGGATTCTAAATTCTATGACTTGTAGCCTAAGCAGAGGGACCATTTGGCTGGAAAAGGGGAAATAAAACCTTTGATGGCGTGTACTCTCTCTGTTTTGAGAATACACTTGCAGGTAAGTGTAACTGTTCTGAGAAAATGGAGGAATTCTATAGCAGAGACAGAAGTCTGAAATTGTGTAAGCGCTATATGATGAGAAGTTATAACATCTCACTGTTCTATCTACTTTCACTATATCCATTTGGTTCAGAACATTGTTAAGCAAATACTTTTGCAGAAAGGAAGACATAAGATCCTAAGAAATGAGAATTATATTGGTAAGTACTAAACTCTCAGAAGCAAATGCAATCTCCACAACCCAGGAGCAGACTCAAACAAGAAATAGAAAAATATGAAATTTGCCTATTCAGTGATAACTAGGGCTTGAGGCTGCAATGTGCCACTCAGCATGTCTCTACCTCTCCATAAGTGAATACTGAGGGGTGGATGCCCTGGCTGGAGGTAAATGGACTCAAACTGAGCAGACTGAAAGTGGAAGGAAACAAGGTCTTACTCTGAGACTCCAATTTGTGCTAAAAGACAAAATGCTGCAGATCTGCTCTCTATAACCATGTTTGGCTGACTTAGAAACAATAAAAGTTATAGATGTGTTTATCTATGACTTTACCAGAGGAACATTATCATTTCGGTAGCATATCCATTATGCTATTAAAAACAAATATGGTTCTAAATTTCAAAATAAGACAATTGTGTTTCGTAAGGGTTTTTTTTCTTACTTCAGGCTTGCCTTTCTCATACAGTTTTATTTTGTACAGCTGTTCACAGGAAAGAATGAAAACCAATTCAACTTTTTTTTCCATTTAAAGTAGATAACTTTTTCCAAGTGCGAACAGCTGCCGTGAATGTAAGTATAAAATGTTAGTCCCAGGTACTGCCAGTTTGATCTCATATTTAAAGGCACGGAGATCTTTCACTTTTCTTTTCTCTGGTGGCTTTTGCTTGGTGAAATATAAAGAATACAGTTCCAAAGAGTCATTCAAATAGGCATGTCTCCAAAGTTATATATGGTGCCATAATTTTCACTATCTAGGCCACTTGTAAATGGAAGCATTTCCATACCAATTGTCCAAAGATAAAATATAAATTACCCAGATAAAGTTAAACATGGTAGAGAATGTAGTACGGCATTTAGAAAAGACACACCTGGTCTTTATTGAAACACAAAAATTCTAATTTCCGTATATTTGCATTCTTTTATAAAATGAGAGCACTTTATATAAACATTTCCATTTCTGAAACTGGTGACATTCATGTACTAGAGAATTCATGTTTGTTTATAATAAAATAAATGATGGCATTAAAAATCTACTCAGCTTTCTGCAATGTAAATTTTTGAAAGAGTAAAGCATTTCTGTTTGGGAATTAAGTTGAATTGACATTTTAGAAATCAAAAATAGCATTTAGTCAATAAGAGTCTTGAAATTAATGAACCATTTTGCATTATCATGAGCATTGCTGTTATTTTTATACTTTAACATGTGTTTATTTTATCTTTATTAGAACCTGTTTGTAGTATGCAATGTTTTCATTCCTGTGCGGAGGTGGGACATGGACACACACATCTGAATTCCTTTTTTACCCCTTTTCCTTCCCTCCAACCCACTCCCCACCTTTCAATCCTCTTTCCTTTGAAAAAGATCTATCTTCCTATGTCCTATTATCGAACTTTTATTTTGCTCATTATTTATAATTTGCATATCTCATATAAGAGAAATCATGTGGTATTTATAACTGTGTCTGATTTATTTCATTTAACATTAGGATCTGAAGATATATGTATTTTCTCACAAATGACTCCAATTTGTCCTTCTTTATGGCAGAGCAGTACTCTCTTTTGTAGAAATGTTATATTTTCTTTACCATTGATCTGTTGAGGGGCATATAGGCTGCCTCCAAGATGTAGTTATTATGAGCTATGCTTCTTTGGGCGTGGATATTCCTGTACCTTTACAATACAACATCTGTAGCTCTTTTGGGAAGATAATCAGATGAGATAAACTTGGGTCAAGTAAAATTTCTATGTTTAGATTTTTGAAGAATCTGCATTCTGATTTCTACAGTGATTGTACTAGTTTACATTCCCACCAACAAGGAAGAAGGGTATTTTTCCCCACAAACTCACAGCACCTCACTTTTCTTGAGTCTTTCAAAATGACCCTTTCTGAAATAACAGAATCTCCATGTTCTCTTGATTTGCAGCTCTCTAATGGACAAGGATGCTGAACACTTTTTCTTGTACCTACTGGGCATTTATAATTCTTCTTTTGAGAAATGCATATTCATATCACCTGCCATTTCTGATTGGATCTATACACACTTCTAAAAATAACAGAATTGTAAAAATAATTCAGAGAGGATCTAGAAGTTTCCCTTATTCAAGTGCTTATGTTAAGAGAGGTCTAGCGTGCCTTAGTGGAGGTAGCTGAGGTGATGCCAGGATACTGAGACAGATATATTAGGCATCTAGGACAGCTGTATTACAACACTTAGCACACATCCAACAAGACTAGTTAACAAAACACTAACTCTGATACACGTACCTCAGTTCATGAACTCAGTTCTCTCCATGATTCTGTTTGCAAACCAAACTAGATGATAATCAAATCAAATTTCCCCACAAGATCAACTTTGAACCTAACCCTTGAATTTGATTCGGTTTTTGTCGAACTCCATGTGTGACCAGAATTGTGGAAAGAATCAATTTCATGAACCGAGGTAACACTATATATATAAATATCCAACAATGGTAACTCCTGTTGGGATGGGGATTGTACAATCAGCCTATACAACTACTACTACATTTGATTTTGCAGTATTCTACTAAAATTGAAATCTTCATAGTGTAGCATCATACATTTTGTCCTTTGTTCAAGAATCGTGTAGATGGTGTGACAGTTATGTAACTCACTCATGCCCTAGAATTGACAGCAAATGCTCAACATTGTTCAACTCCATAGGTGGTTGCTACCTCTTAGAGAGATTTCGCATGAAATCCCAAACCATAGAAAAAGTTTCAGATGAAAGATAGTAAGAAAATAAATGTTTATTATATTCTTTTTTTTTTTTTTGGAGGTACTGGGGATTGAACTCAGGACCCTGCGCTTGCTAGGCAGGCGCTTATTCGTTTATTATATTCTAATGAAGAGATATATGACCAAGAACTGAAGAACTAAAAATTTTAAGAAAAAAATCAGAAAGGACCTAAACTGAAAAGGTGAGAAATTCTTACATTTATGCATAATTGATCACATATATTTGACTTTTTAATCAATTGTAAAGAAACATTCAATAAAGAAAAAATTTACATTATTACATCTTTATGATTACAACTATAATTACATCTTTATAATTTATAAGTATACAGATATGCTTTATAATGCTCTTAATTTTTTGGATCCAAGTTTGCACAGTGTGTACCTTTCCTGCATTTGAAGAATTCCATTACCTCTTAAAGTCTGACTTACGAACAGAAAACTATTTCAGCTATTGTTTATCTGACAATACCTTTATTTTTTTACATTGGATAAAATATCCTCGATTGACAACCACACATTCTCCCATACAACATTTTTTCAAAGTTTCAGTTTGAGTTACATAGTTTCTCTGAGAAGACCATCTAGTCTTATCTTTGTTCCTCTGTGCTAAATATGTATTTTTCCTTGTCATACTTTAAATAAACTATTAGAGCCCGTGATATTGCTCCAAAGTGAGCTTCTGTTCATTTTGTTCTGAGCAAAACTATATAAGTAAATATCAGTAGCTGATAATTTTGAACTTCAAGTTGCATAATTTGTTCATAATTTGTTATTGTGAACAAAAATATATCAGAAAATATCAGTATCTGATATTTTTAAACTTTGTATTGCATAACATTCTTTACTGTATCTTCCAGATCACCTAATATTCTATCTCTAGCATCTATTCATAGTTATGGCCATGGAGTGAAATTTTATTATGGTATGCAGCTATACAAATGACATTTTACTTCTTTTTTATATTGTTTCATTAATTGTTACGCTCCGGTTTCTCATTAAACACATAATCGCGTCTATAATACATGTTTAGCCACCTAAAACAGGTCTTCTGTTTTCTTTGTGTGGCTACATGTTCACACTGCAGAGCGATTACATTTGTCACGGAGAGTTAGTCTGTGTACACAGTGCATCTCGGTTCCTTTGTCTTTCCCAGTCCCTCCAACGCTCCCTGTTTCTTTGAGCTCTTGGCCCCTCTCCCATTTGTAAAATCTCTGTTTTCATTTTTCTCTTTACTTTCTTTTCCACATGTCTCGCTCCTTTCCCTACCCACCACTCCCTCTCTCGCTCCCCTTCCCACCTGAGAAAGTGCCCCCAACCCGATGCTCGCTTTCATTTCGCTCTTTATTTATACGTTGCATTTCTCGTATGAGAGAGATCGAATCACTCTAACCACGTGACCGCTTTCACCTCTGCGTCTCTATTACTGGATTTGAGTTCTGCTGTAGGTAATAGCTCTTTTACGTATTGGCATATTTAGCAATATTTGATTCCATACAACACACTATGAATATAGTGTCAAAGTTATCATAGTCTGCATTATATTAAGAAACAGATAACTAAGTTTTGTCAATGACCAAGTAGCATGTACATCAGTTTGGTCCTTTTAAGCCTTGTCTTAAGGGTTACATTGCATCTCCGAAATCTACTGCTGTAGGACAAGTCCGATCATGAAGACATTATCCTCCCTAGTGCTCCAAGTGCTCGACACCTTGCCCCCAATTTCATTCCATGAAACACAGAAATTTTCATTTCTCTATGTGCTTTGAAAACTGTTCTTGCATAGGCACCTCGTGGGGATTCACCCTATAGGCTCACAGATGAGCACCAAGACAAAGACTCAGGAAACAACAACCACAACAAAAGATTTCTGGAAGCCATCTCTGCACGAACTTCTCTTCCAAGGTGTTCCTCTCTCTCCCTCACTATTTTTTTTTATCTCTGCCACTATCAAATGACTGAGACTAGTGATTTGCTTAGCTCCTTCTCCTTCTGTCACAATACAGAAAGTGACTCCACACATGAAACTGCAGGGCTGGGTATATGGCTCAGTGACACAAGTACCTGCCTGGCAAGTACAAGGTCTTGAAATCAATAGCTGGTACCAAAAACTAAAAAATAAATAAATAAATAAACTGGAGTAATCTCATTGCTAATATCATTTTTTTTCCTTTCTGTTTTCTCTCCTTTTTGCATGCCTGAAATGAATTATTTACCATACTTTTCTTCTTATCAGAGTATTATTTCAGGTCCCTTTTATACTACAGTCCACAACATTGCTCTTAGAATTAACACATGATAGTATCCATGGAAGGTGATAATAATTTTAATTTCCATAGGCTAAAAACAATGATGATATTCCTCACAACTACAGCCTATGGTCTCTGCTTGAGAAGTTGTGATTGTTATGATTATAAAGAGGACATTGCTGAAGTTCTGATTATAGCTCTCTCGGCTTCTGCTACACTCTGAGCAAGTCATTACATTTATCAAATTTCTGTGTTGCTGGGAGTGGTGGTGCACACCTGTAATCCCAGCACCTCAGAGGCTGAGGAAGGAGGATCACTGTGAGTTCGAGACCAGCCTAGGCTACAAAGTGAGCTCAAGGCCAGCCTGAACTGCATAGTGAAACCCTGTCTCAAAAAGACAAAAAAAAAAAAAAAAATAATAATAATAAATTTCTGTGTTTTAGTTTATATCATGTTCACTATTCCACTGACTATGCATATCACTGAGTTAGTAGTTAAATATATGTAAAATAAAGATAATTCTAGATTAATTCTTAAGTCTTCATTTCCTAAATGGTAGTAATTTATTTTTATTTAGATTTAATATGAGAAAAATTCAATTCTATTCATCAACCCACACTGAATCTGGTGGTTCTTGGAAAGAAATTATCTGGCTAACTTTCAGTTTGCCATTCTTAGTACAGGTTTCATCCTGTCTTACTAATGTTACCAATAGGACAATTAGAAGTTAGCTTCATAATAACTCCTTCCCACGCAAGCACTCATAGGACCTCATAGGCTGGATTAAGTGGGCACCTTTGTTAAACCAACCCTGTGCTTTCTTAGGAATTGGGAACTGAAACTTAGAAGCTCAGGTTAATGAGCTATAGGTACAAGACAAAATCTGATAAAGACATTGAACATAGATTTTGAGACATGAAGCATATCCATGCTGTCATAAATAAAGGAACACATGGAAGGTGGAACAGAACACCAACACTGAGGAGCAGACAAGAGCCAACAAGGAACAGAGGAGTGAGCAGCCCTGCTGTTTGATGGCCTGGGCAGCTTCCAGCTCCAGCCTCTCTTAAATCATGGTGGTACTTCCTGTCTGAGTTCCATAAGGTCTACTGCCTTCCTATTTTACATTCCCTTCTCAAGATGGTTCAATTAAATTTATCATTATCATCACCATCATTATTATCATAATGAAATCATCTTTAAAACAACACTCCAAAATATAAAATCCGGAATTAGGAGAGGTAGAAGAAAGCAAGGGGCAGAGTGAGGTGTGCGCAGTGGTTTAGGACTGCTTCTTCAAGTGTGCGAACTCTTGGATCTTCGTTTACTGGTTTCATTTAAGATTCTGCTTGAAGCTATGAAATTTTTATCCAGAGTATGTCATAGTCACACAAAATTATCCATTTAATTTTCTAGAACTTACAAACATTTTGAGAGCCATTTATAAGCTGAAAACATCCAGGGAATTTATATTAAGAAATGAAATTTCAATTTATGTAAAAATACATTTTTCAAACATAAAAATTTGAAAACATAAAACATTGATTGAGAAATGAATTAAAAACAGATTTCATTATCCAAATGAGAAATTGAGAAATGACATATTTTACTAATTTTTTCCATGATGTTAAGTCTACAATATATTGTAGACAATATATTGGTCCCCATTTAAAATATTAGTCAATGAAAATTCAGTTGTGCCACTCTGAATTAAGCATCAATTTATTTCTAAGAAACCAAAATTTTCTCTTTCTTGCTTAAAAATAAAAAATAAGACAATCTCTTCTAATCATCTTATAACATCTTAATGTATCTACTTCTTTTTATTAGCTTACATTTGAAGTTAAATGACAATATTTTTTGATTAAATGAAGCTTCCTATAGAACTGGCAGCTTTTTAAAAATTGAAATCTTTTATTCCCTGGCATTGTATCACAGTGACTGTAAAAGGGGGAAGTGTTGATATAGCATAGTTTCAGGGACACTATCAAGACTGTCTGTCCAAAATATCTCTCCTGATGATCTGTCATTTCATGTCGGTAGCTCACTCTTTGTGACAGTCCCTCTGCAGGCATCTACTTTTAAAATGCCATTATTATTGGCCTAGAAATGTGAAGAAAGGGTAGTTCTGCATAATTGTCTCCCAAAGTTGTGTTTTGTGAAAGTGATTTTCTTTTGGCCCCCTTAGATGCAGCTTATCAGTAGCCAATGATTGACAGCTTATTCTGCCTCCTACTTTAAAAGCAGAAAGAGCAAGAGAATGGGGGTTTTCTGTCAGGTGTGTTAACACTGTCAGAATAAAGCACGTGAGAGCAGATGAGCAATGTCTAGAAACAGCAGAGAAGAAAATAGTTGTGGGCCAGAGAGGAGACCATGTACTGTATTAACAGCTTCCTGTTCAGTGTAATGAAAACCAGCTAGAGAATCAACTTGAAGCAGAGTGACTCCTATTTTGAATAAAACTTAAAAAGAAAAACAAAGACTGGAAAAAGGAAGGACAGGAAGGATGGAGGTCACATATAAATTACAGAATAATTCTGAGTTTCCATCCACAGACCAGCCAGGCTGACAGACAAAAGCAGAAGTTACATAATTTCTCTGTGTGTGAACTATTAAATTCAAAAAAAATATATAAGTGAGAAGTTATGACTAAGGGCTTTTACAATATTTTACTTGAAAGTAGAAATCAGTGGCTTGGACCCATTCAGAGGCAGACCGCGCAGAAAATGCCCACCTGCTCTGCTGACTAACACATGGAATTGTGTGTCTGTGCTCTAGTATTGTACCATTTGTAAAATGAGGAAAATGCTTGAACTCACAAGGTAACTATTGGAAATAAGGAGTTGATATATGCCACTGACCAAGCACCACTTTGCACACCACACCTACATCAAGAAATACTAGCAATTGTTTTTGTTTTAGAAGAGTGTTTTGTTGCTTATTATAAACAGCACTTAGCAAAGCAAGGATCATAAAGGCGACTGGTGCACTGAATATTTGGCTCTAGTTGACAAAAAGAAAACCTAGCCATGAAGAGTCCATGGCTTCCTTATTTTGGTAGTTGCTGCTCAAGCGGACTTTGCCCCTTCAATCAGTGGTAAACTGACGATTCATTTGGGTGCTAACACTGCAAAATGAAAGCACAAGTCCCTGAAGTCATTCAAAACTCAGTAGGATGCCCTTTAATACTCCATTTCAATGATGGCAAATGTCACAGGGGAAATAGCCCAGTAAATAGAAGGGGAGGGATTCAATCCTGCAGTGCCAGGTGGGGAATGCATACAAATCATCTGCTTCCAGATGATAATGTTGCAGAGGAAGGAACATGAGGGTCAGGGATGTTGGGTGATGTGAATAAAATGACATAGCTGTTTGGCAGTGGCAGTGCCCAGACCTTCCATGTTCCCTGGTTCTTTGGGTCACGTTCATGCCGAGGTGCCAGGTGGCCTCCATATCATGGCCTGCATCAGGTGACACACAATTTAATATGACTTGGTTTGACTTTTCCTGTTTGACAGAAGAATATATCCACCTGATTCCACCAAAGACACTGTTTACAATTTTTCAAAAATTGGAAATCATGTTTCAATTCATTCAGTTGTCTGAAGATGAATTAAGATTGTTTTCTGTCAGAGGCACCAAATGTTCGCATTTTACACAGCAGTTTGGTGGGCCCGTGAGTTCTCAGAAGATGAACCTGTGCTTCTTGACCATTCACTTGCCTACCTTAGTCTTTCTTGAGAGTTCTTAAAGTCAGCAGAGAATCTCATCAAGCCAAGTCTTCTCCTTTGCATGGAAGTGCATACCTTTGGAACAGTGAAAGCATGAGCTTTTGAAAAGAAGAGAGTCAGAAAATAACAAAACCAAGAGTGGAGAGAGTTTTTAATGATCTTTGTCTGAACCACACCTTCTAAGGGAATGCAAAGAAGTGGTGTTGATTTCAAAGTGAGTTTTTGTAGCCACTTTCGGGTCACACAAAGCATTTAAAATCTCTTCCTGCCATGTTTCCTAGCAGGGTATTTTTTTTTCTGCTTAGGAGAAATACTTTGAACAATGAATACTTTTCTCTCCTGCTCCCTAATATTAAGATATTGCATCAGAATTTCCCCTTTTCAGTGCTTATCTTTCAAATTATACATGAGCCCCAGCTGAAGCGCTCCCTGTCACTCCTCCTGGAGAAATCACTGATAGAACTTGGGACCTCGGTTCATCAGCTTTTGTCACTGGGCATGGTTCCGCTAGCAACATTTTCCTCTAGGAACCTTCAACTATAAGTATGAATGCAGGTGCAGGTGAACTTCCTCTCCTCCTACAGTTTGCTGTACACCCATCTGTGTTCATTTTAATGTTGTCGATCCCTATGTGGATACAATTGCAAAATTATTGACATTCACATTTCTCAAAGGAAGTACGTGAAAAATAAATCAGAAATCACACTGGTTTACAAATACATATGGTGTTTGGTATTTAACTACTAGATATTTTAACTTTTAAAACCATCATTTGGGGCTATTTTCATTTACAAACAGTACAGGTGCATATATTTTAGATCTTTCAAATTATAGTCTCAAGTTCATTTAAGTGAAATTGATGTTGATTTTGAAAACATAATTTTGATTGCAAAGACTTGCTAAATAAGTCTTCCCAACTCTAGCAAATGAAATGGTTTGTGACCAGATCTTGTTTATGATGGTTTTCTGTGTTTCCTTACTTTTTTCATCATATTCTAAATTTTCTCCTCCCTTGACTACGCTCCTTAAGATTTTATAATTGAAATTTACCTCATAGTTTCATAGAATAATGTAAGGATCGGCTATATGCCTATAATACTCATTTACCAATCAATCATACTGAATTTTCCATCTAAATTTCTATTTAATAAGACATTCTTCTTTACTATCTTTAATATTATATTTCAATGGGTTTTACTTATATTGAACAAATTCAGACATGAAAAGTCATAGTAAAAAGTATGTTTAATTTACTTGTCAGAGTGGCACAAGGGCCAGTCATTAAAAACAAGTGGGATCTTCTTGTAGAAATAATCGCACCAGAATATGTTGAGTACAATTAGATCAAAATAATTAAAATAAGAGGAGTGCCCATATATCATCTTGTGTTATGAAAATACTGTTTCTCTGTCATAATTATCTTTGAAAGTATTTTATAAATAGCTTTCCAGAGTCAGTAATCACAGCACTAGGGAGGCTGAGGCAGGAGGATTGCTGTGAGTTGAAGGCAAGCCTGGTCTACAAAGTGAGTTCAAAATCATCTGGGAATACACAGTGAAACCCTGTCTCAAAACAAACAAAAATAGCTTTCCTGCAGAACTGCTATGCTTTAAGAAAACATTGAGGAAAGGGGAAGATGGCTAGATATCAAAAACTCACTTAGTTAAAGCCCTCTTCCACTTGTAGGTCTGAATTTTAGAGCTGCTGCTTTCTAAAAGCTGAATTTCATTAATACTTGAATCCTCAGAGACAAACCTGTGCTTATAAAGGTATTTCTTCTGCTCACCTGTCCTTTGTCTCTTCTACAGTGCATCGATGGAGCCGGATGCGCACATGGGAAGTGGACCTCTCCCTGGCCCACAAGTTCCTCGCTTATTTTGTTAGCTTAATGCATTACTGTCTCTTACAGAGTTCACCTATAATGATGGATTTTACAATAATTTGTCCTTAAAATGTGTTAACATCCAATCAAAAGTATCATTTGTTATAAAAATAATTGTAGTGCAAAAATATCTTGTTTTAATCATTCCAATCAGTTCTCTCAAACTTGCCCTTCGTATTTGCGATGTCAGCCAATCGCCAGAGTTCTATAAATATTTAGCTCAACAGTTCTCATCGGTAGAGCATAGCTAAAATCTCTGAATCTGAATAAATTGTTGTCAACTTCATCATAGCACATATGAGCATCATTAATGTCTTATTATTTGAGATTTAACATTCTATAATTGTGATAAGCTGCTTTAAATAAAACAAAAGTTAGCCAGTTGCTGCACTGTAGTTGAAAACTGCTTAGCAGTTAACAAGCAGCAGAAGTCACACATAGAATAAACTGTTGTAGAACATCTCAAATAAGAAAAAATAAATAAATTTCTTACTAATTACCTAGACATCATATAGTGGTATGTCAGCGTGATTTTTTTTAGCTAAATTAAAACATCATTTAAAAACTGCAAATTACAAACTAATCAGTCTCTTCCTTCAAGGAGTTCGCTAAGGACATACATGTGAACACAACTGTACATATTCAGATGCACTCCTGAAAGGCCTACCTGGGGGTAGTGGGGTTTAGGAAAGTATTGAATTCTTACTCAAGAAAAATGGAAAGAAGTATAGGTGAAACTAACCTCTGAAGGATGAGACAAGAGGAAATACAAAATTAATTCACAATGTGTTGAAATAATAAAATAATGCCATATATGTGTGTGTGTGTGTGTGTGTGTGTGTGTGTGTGTGTACTCAAAATTGTCCACTGCAGAACAAATATTGAAGACTTTAAAAACCAAACTATTTAAAAAGGCTTGATTAACTTGGACAAAATTTTAACTTACTTGACAAAGACTTCTGGGTAAAGATATTTGGATAAGAACAGTTCACAGATAATCATTTTAAAACCATAAACTGATGGTATAGGGAGACATCTGTGTGGGGGAGGTATATTATTTATTTTACATTTTAACAGTAGTCACTCTGACATTACAGTGGAGTTTAACTAAATTGAAGGCAAATGTGTTAGAACTCCTAGGAAGGGTTTTTTGGTTTTGTTTTTGGTTTTTGTCTTTTTGAGGCAGGGTTTCACTGTGCATCTCAGGCTGGTTTTGAACTCATTTTGTATCCCAGGCTGACCTCAAACTCACAGCAGTCTGCCTGGCTCAGCCTCCTGAGTGCTGGGATTACAGGTGTGCATCGCCACACCCAGTTAGGAAGGTAATAAGGGGGGAAAAGTTGAGTTACTGGAATCAGCCAGTGGCAGTGGAATGGACAGGAAGAGACTGGAAAAGAAGGGAAGGATGACTTTACCTCTGAGATAAGAAATATAGGTTTGCACAAACTGCAAGTCTATTACATACGATATAAATATTTTCATGACAAGCAACTATATGTAAATATACACAAGAAAATGCAAACACCCAAGTCAGTGTCACACTCTTCCTACACTAAATAAATTCCTGAACCACTGGGAAAGCAAAACTGCATACTTCCCTTTGAGCTACAGAGTCTCACTTTCTTGTGCCGTGTGAGCGGGAGTCTCCAATGCCTGCGCCGCGGATCAGGACTAGTCCATCTGTTAGGTTCCACACCAGGCAGAGCAGGCGGGAGACAGGCCTGTGAAGATTCATTTGTAGTTATAGCCATTCTCCCCGGCTTGAATTACCGCCTGAGCTCTACCACCTCTCAGACCACTAGAGCCATTCGATTCTTATTGGACTACAAACCCTACTGTAAATTGTGTATGTGAGTCATGTAGGTTGCATATCTCTAAGGAGAATAGTCAAAATGTATTTTAGTCTATATCTGGTCTACCCTTTATTTTATCCACAAGTTTCCAACAAATGTTTTTCCTGCATGGCGCACTTGTCTCAGAGACCATTTTGGGAGGCTCACAAGCTAACCCCCACCAATATGAGTGATACAGAAATGCCCTGGGTATGTTTTCGTAAAGAGAAAAAATGCAATCATTAGACAGCAGAATGCACTAAGCCTGCCAACGAAAAGAAAGCTACACTTAAAAGAAAACACCGAGTCCTACCTGGGTTATGGATTCACTGAGATAGGTGATTCATATTCTCCAACCCTGCTTTTTTATAATGTGGGATGTTCAGCTACCCAATGGGGCCATGGAACCTTCAACATTGCTTTGCTCTGTGGAGCTCAAGCATCGTGAATTAAAAGACAATCCTTCAGAAATTTTCAAAAGAAAATAGTATGAACACAAACTCAGAAAGCAGAAGCACTGACTGAAGTTGATCATGTCATCAAAGGGGTCTGCACTGAGAGCATCATTCTAAGGAGCTAACTGCATTGCTAAAGTGAAGAAACCTCTGACTGCTAATGAAGAGCTGATCCTGCCTGCTGCTCAGGACATTTTTCACTAACTCTTGGAGGAAGCTGCAGTTCTCAAGGGGCATGTGTTCTAATTGAAGGTAGCATCACAAGATGAGCTGAGGAAATAGCAGAGGATGTGGAGCCACAATGGTTAGAGAAGGTTAAGGAGTCAATTGGCATCCATTTAAGTTGACAAATCCACTGATATTGACAACAGTGTAACAGTGGTTTCTTTTCTGCTATGAGTTTTTGAAAATGATGTGCATTAGAATATGCTCTGTATTTTTACCAACCAACACCACAGCTCCAGAAATATAAGGTCTTTGAATGATGCCATATCAGGAAAACTAAATTGATCATTTTGTGTCAGCATATCCATGTGCCATTATTGGACAGACTTCTAGTTATTTCTTGTGTCAAATAGGTCACTTCTGAGTGGAGCTCTATGCACTATATCATTCATAGAGAAATGCCAGCTAGTACAAAAATGTCACCTGGACTTCACATTTTGCATGTTGTGATTAAAACGATCAGCCACACTGAACTACATTCCCTTAACTTAGCTCTGTTTTGCAATTCTATAAGATGAACACCAACAGCTTTTTAAATGTAGATGGCTAAAAATAAAAAATAAAAAATAAATAAATGTAGATGGCTAAAGCTTTTCACTTATTAGAGCTACTCCGGATATTTATTTTAGAAAAACAGTCATCGCAGGCAGGATATTTCAGTGACACAGAATGTAACACTTGCTTACTCATTCAAAACATATTCAACCTGCTCAATGAAGTTGACCTGCCACTTCTAGGGAAAAACGTCAACTGTGCTCAAATATCCAGATAATATGATTACATTGAAAGCCAAACTGCAGTTATGATGATGATAATTTGGGGCTTTCAACATGTTTCAAAATTTACCACAGATTTTGGAAAACAAATCTGAGCAAAGGTCTTCTTTCCCCAAGCTAGTTTCTGACCACCTGTCTCAGCTTTTAGATAAGTTAAGCATTACTTCCCAAGCACAAAAGACCACTGACCAGAAAGGGATCGATCTCAAATCCATTTATGAGTAAGCCAGGTGGAGTGAATTTACCCAAGTTAGACAAGCATCAACTGCTTGAGATAGCAAATTATTGTAGATAGGTAAATTATATAGTGATTAATATGTAGTCACAATGGAACTGGACCCCCAAGGACGTCAGCGCAAGAAATGAGACACACAGAACTTGTCTCTGGAAGAAACTCTGCAGAGAACAACTCCTTAAGATGGAGATGCAATAGTCAGGCTTATGAGAGAAAGAGCAATTTGAGATTCTACTCTAATTAGCACCACCTGGTACAGTGTGACTACGGAGGCATTCAGCACACAGGTGAGTGACGAAAACAATGGTGTTTATCCCTTCCCCAAAACACCTTTGCTCTTTCCATGTACCCTTGCTGTGTGACTCACTTCCCTAATGGATCAATATTAGCTAAGGAAATATAATTGTAATCCTATAGAATTATAGTTTGATGCATGTTACACCCACCCTGCGATTTTACTCTATAAATTACCCTGACAAAGAGCTTTGGTGGCCACCCTTTGGGACCCCTTTCCAAAATCCAGGAGCTGTCTCTCCTTATTAATAAAACTCTCCTAATTCCCTCCTTTGGTTTGAGGTTTCACTCCCTGTAGTTATGAGACCACGAACGTAGCACATTTCACACCAAACAGGTTGGGAATTCTTTTTCTGATGTCTAAATGATGGCAGCCTGGAAACTATGTTTTAAACAACTTCAAACCTCAGTTTGTTCTGCATTGTGCTTAGGGCATAATGTCCTGCATTTTCCCTCAAGTTCTGCATAGCTTGCTTCCACTTTGTGCAGGAGGGTTTTCTGCAGGGACCGCAACCAAAATAAGATAATTGGGTAGCTGGATATATGTAACGCACTTCGGCCTCACTCTTATCTATTGCTCCAGAATGGGAGCATTTAGTAACAAGAAGACAAACCGAGGGCCTCCACTGATTCTGTACTGTAGTGAATTGTATAATTATTATATTACATATTACAATGTAACAATAATAGAAATTAAATGCACAAGAAATGTAATTTGCTTAGATCATCCCCCAAACATCTCCCAAACTTATCCATGGAAAAGTTGTGTCCCTTGAAACTAATCCTTGTTTCCCAAAAAGTCGTGGACTATTCCATTTGGGCCTGGTACAGGCACAGATTTCTCCACAATAGGAGTTCCTTTTGTATTTGTAATTTTTGTTGAGATTGTCTGCATTTGTTTCAATAACCCACTTCATCAATGAAAGAACTTCATCAGAGTGAATTCATAACATTGGAGATAAAATTATAATTGTATAAAAAGTTGTTCAATGAATTAAGAATGTTTCATCTATTTAGCTCTTATGGTTGTCCATTCTGAAGATTTTGGAGGCTTTCCTAACCTAATCCCGTCTAACTTCTCAGTGATTGTTTTGATTTCCAGCCATCTAACATACTTTGTCACTGAAGGCTTGTAAATACTCTGTAAAATAAGCAGTACTACCTTATTTCTCAATGAATAATCTAACACTTAGAAAATTTAAGTAATAGCACAAAGTTAAAAGTGAAATTTAAGGCTTTATTTTTTGTTTTCTTTTTGAGACAGGATCTCACTATTCAGTTGAGGTTGGTCTTGAGCTTACTTTGTAGCTCAGGTTGGTCTCAAACTTGAAATAATCCGCCTGCCTCAGCCTCCCAAGCGGGCCTTCTTCTCCTCATCCTCATCTGTAAGCCTTTAATCCTTGTACATTTGAGTCAAAATATTTTGTGCCATAGCACAAAGTTATAAAAATTTTGACACATTTCAGTAAAAGTAATAGCTGAAGCACAGGTGCATATTTAAACAGCAGAGAGAGAAAGTGTTCAAAATAAAATTTTTGATGAAGAATCTCAGGTGCCTAAAAGGTTAGCAGATGCATTATCTAATTAGCCAAAGGGATGCACAGTGTTTTTTCTTATTCATGTTGGAACCACTGCACCATAGGAAGATATGTGCCTTACAGGGCTATAGAAAAATGTAAGCTGGAAGCAGAAACCACAACAGTGGGATGACATAAAGGGGAGACAAAGACTAATTTTTGGGAACCGTTTACACTTGCTAAAGAAGACTTCAAATATAGGGTAGGATCCAAAAGCCCCATTGAGAAATAGAAGGTCACAGGCAAGTAATGCTTGCTGAAATAAAACATGACTTCTAAATTGTGCAGGAAGCTCTTTCCTCTTTCCAATTTTTGTGTGTAGGAAGAATGCAATTTATAAAATGGTCAGACATCCAATGGCACATAATATCAAAATGCATAAGGTAGTATCATAATACTTAAGACAAGCCATTGTTCTAATGGACCAGTGACAATAATTGGACTTCAAAAGGATGGATGAATTCATGTTCTAAGTACTAGCAACCTGGAGTAAGAGAGCATGATGTAGCTTAGGGTGTAATGTGCACAGTTTAAATCCATACATACGACATTTAAAACAAATAGATAGTAAATTGTTTTTAAAACATAGTGCTGAGTTTGCACAATTAATACAGTTTTCTAGTGATCCAGAGAACCAGTTCCAATATTTAATTTGTAATCAAAGCACAATAGGTTTTTCAAATTAAAAAATGACCTAAAATCCTAGATGGTACTTCTCTTAATTAATATTTGCTTGTTTTAGAAATAACTCTCTGACCTGCCTCTGTCATTTTTAACAACTTTATTATCACAAAGTAGTTCTCTTTTTTCATGCTTATGTGTCTCATTTATATTTTCTGAATGCAGGGTTAATTTTTAAAATGTGTCATATTAAAATTATGCAGAATAATCAGGCTGAGGTCAAGAAAGACACTCCTGTCTGATAAAAGGTTTAATGTAGCCTGCTAGCTTAGATATTGCATACAGTGACCCACTGATTAGCATTGCTTTCCTTTATCTTTTAGTGGTGTATTTTGTGAGGGAGGAACTTATATATTACATTAAGACTATTTGCTTCACCCAATAATCACATTATTTGTTTGATTAAAAAGAAGGAAGAGATAAGCTATTAATGTTCAAGGATTTAATGATTTGAAAACTAAAAAATTACTTTCCTTTCTAGGTTAAAGACCTAAGATGATTATTTTACTAATTGCAGTTAATTAGGTTTGCTCCATTCTGCTATCCAAGATCAAATTAATAATAGAGCAATTATGACAATAACATTAATATTAATATGGGTCATCACCTTCAGTTCTTCCATTATTTATCACTAGGATTTTTCTAAAGTATATATGATAGCTCTGGCATAGAGGCTTTCAAAAGACAGTAATCATATTGCAACCATGTTGCACCATCCTGAAATGCAGTCACCATTTGACAGGAAAGGCAGATTTCTCACCATCTGGACTGAATAATTCTGCATTTTAAAGGGAAGTTAAAGGTAAAAATGACTTTAGACCTTGCCCTATTTCACATTGTGCATTTCAATGCAATGCTATTCTGTTGCATATTGTACTCAAGGTTAAACCATTTTCTCATCTGAGAAAACCTTTCCCCCATAATGCAACAACAGGAGTTTTCTGACCAAATTGAGAAGCTTTAAAAGTCTCCATCTCATTGTCTTCTCTTCAGCTCTGAAAATATTCAGTGCATCCAGAATGTTCTCATGTTGCAAACTGATTCTAATTTGACAGTCTGGTTACAAATGCTTAACACTCAGAGTCATTTCAACTTCTTTTACATAAGACCGGCTGGCTTCCAAACAATTTGTAAGGAATGGGTGACAGCCACCATCCAAGTTTGCAGGAGAGTCGGCAAAGCCTATTGGGAAAACTCTGCTCAAATGTGGGGACCGCTTTCCCATCCTCAGGGGCTTCATTTCCCTCCAATCCTCCATTTGCCCGTTGGTAAGCTCAGAAGGTGTCCTCTGGCTACATTTTCTATCGACTTGCCACTTCTGCCCCCTTCTCTGCATTTAATCTCTCAAAAATCACTGACCAACTTGAAACAAACTTCCTCTCAGAGTTACTGCCAAATGTAGAATATTCACATCCATGTTCTTTATAGTTTTAGTTATTTAATTACTGGTACTTCCTGGAAAATAACTTAGCAATAACAAAAATTTATTTTAAAAATAACTTCATGAAAACTCAAATGCACCATAAAAATCTCGTAACTGTTTTCATTACCTTATTCTTGCCCCTTCTCACATTTAAAATTGCCTCCTGTACTCTATTTTGATGATCATTTCAAAACCTACAGAAGTAATTCTTATTTTAAAGTGGAAAAATTGTGAGAATGTAAAGACTAGAAAAATAAATTTCTATTGTACAAATCCTACATTTATTATTACTTTAGGGATTGTTCTTTGAAGTTCATTCTTGTCTTTCTTCATGACCTTGCCTACTGAGATGCTAAGGAATTTCCAAATGAGGAACATTCCACTGTCTTCACCATCCTTTCAATGCCAGGGAAGGTCATATGGATTTTTCTTCTATTCTTTCTCAAATCTATTATTTATGGTGTAAATTTTGTCTCTTCACAGAATATATCATGGCTCTAGTGACACAAAACTTGCTCTCTCATAGCACTCATCTTTGCCAGGGACACGAGAAAGTCAGCTTCTAAACTAAAGCAGGTCAATGTTTCATTCCCTGTATATTTCTATGGTAATGACTTCAGACAGACGTCAAGGTGTAAAGACTTCTTGGCACTCGAGTGACAAGAACTGAAAGAGGAAATTGCCTCTCATATTAGAATAGAACATGGTTTTATATGGGAGAAGTATATAATTACAAAGTATGCCTACTACAGGTGACCATGATTAGTCTTACATCATAAGTAGTAGTACTGCTTTTCTTCAATTCAATATATAGAAATAAGAAATAATATGTTTGAAAGCAAAAGAAATATAAAAGACAAAATATGAAAAAATAAGAAAACATACCACAGTTACTAAAACAGCAATAAATAAAATTAGATTCCCCAAAACTATAGTTAATAATAGAATTTTCAAATATAGAACATAAAATAAAGTGAGATATTAAAATACACTTAAAAAAACCTTTTGCTGGTACCATGCTGATTTTATCATAATAGCTTTGTAGTATAATTTCAAGTCAGGGATTGTGATAGCTCCTGACTTGTCTTTGTTGCCTAGGATTGTCTTTGCTAATCTAGGTCTCTTTTGGTTCCAGATGAATTTTAGGAGTATTTTTGCTAGTTCTGTGATGCATGCTAATGGTATTTTGATCAGGATTGCATTAAATCTGTATAACAATTTTGGAAGTATGGTCATTTTCACTATGCTGGTTTTTCCCATCCATAGGCAAGGGATGTCTTTCCACTTTCTGACAACTTCTTCAATATCTTGTTTCACAGTACTGTAATTTTCAATGTATAAATCTTTTACTTCCTTTGTTACATTGATTCCTAACTAATTCAATTTTTTTTTTTGGATGCTATTGTGAAGAGTATGATTTCCCTAATTTCTCTCTTATTAAGTTTGTTATTTCTATATAAGAATGCTATTGATTTTTGAATACTGACTTTGAATCTGGCCGTGCAACTTTGGTTGTTAACTCTAGGAGTCTTTTGGTGTCGTTTTTAGGGTCTTCTATGTAGAGTATCATGTCATCTATGAATAATGATAATTTAACTGCTTCTTTTCCTATCTTTATTCTTTTTATTTCTCTGTCTTGTCTAATTGCCCTGGCTAATGTTCCCAGATATTAAAAAGTAGTGGTGACAGTGGATATCCTTGTCTTGCTCCTGATTTTACAGTGAAAGGTTTCAGTTTTTGTCTATTTAATGTTGGCTGTTGGTTTGTCATAGATGGCTTTTATCATATTAAGATAAAGATCATCTATTAGAATTTTCTGTAGGGTTTTTTTTTTATCATGAATGAGTGTTGCACTTTATCAAAAGTTTTCTCTGCAGCTATTGAGATGATCATGTGATTTTTGTCTCTGGCTCCACTGATATGGTATATTACATGGAAATCAATCTGGAGATTACTCAAAATATTAGGATTAAAGGTCCCATTTAACCCAGCCATTTTCTTTCTGGGTACTTTCTCAGAAGAAGTAAAAACATCATACAACAGTGATATATTGCAGCCATGTTTATAGTAGTACAATTTGTCATAGAAAACCCTTGGAAACAACCCAAATACCCATCAGTTGGGGAGTGAATAATAAAAATGTACTTTTATACAAGAGTATTACACAGCTATAAAGAAAGATAAACTTGAGGTTTTTATAGGTAAATGGATGCAAGTAGCAACCATACTTATAAGTGAAATAAATCAGCCCTGCATGTGTAAACACTGTACTGTCCCCCTAGTGTAAGAAGCAGAAAGAGTAAATAAACTGAAAGTTTTGATAGATTTTGTGAAAGGGAAAGAAACTGCTCAATAGGAAAGAACAACTGGGATGAGGGAAAGGAGAAAAGAGAGAACGAAGGAAGGGAGAAAAATATACACATATGATAACTAAGATAATTGCACTACTAATTTGTACTAGTTCATTGAAAGGAATAGTTAATGTTTACTTCTTTGATCAACCTTGTACACTTATATCTGGGAATCTGAGCAAGTACTTTGATGATAACAATAAGTAATACAACCATTGTTGATTCCCTATCATCTTAATTTGAAATTCTGCATTGTTTTTTATAGGTTTTGGGTTGTTTTGGTTTTGTCTATTTTTGTTCTTTTCTTTTTAAAATTAAAAAAAAAAAACTTCTCTTGGACAAAAAAACCACTTTCTGAAATTAGAAATCAAATAGTTGAAGCTAAAAACTCAGTGGACAGGAATGGCAGCTGAAGTAAGAGTCACTGACTTTGTAGCACACTTTTCTGTGATTTTTTGGGGGGGCACCAGGAACTGAACTCAGGACCTTATATTTGCCAGGTAAGTGCTGTGCCACTGAGCTATCTCCCCAGCCTAGGATCACTGACTTTGAAGGATGATTTGAAATGTATCAGTTGTTCATAAGAAAAAGGTAAATGTGGGACAGGTAAGAGAGGGTAGGAGAGAGAAGATAAGAAAATGTCAGTAGAGGTTAAATTATTGCTAAATAAGATCAAATATTGATTTACTTAGAGTGTCATAGAAGGAAAGAGTACAGATTGGCTTGATAACAAACAGAAAATTTCCAAAATAATAAATATAAATACACCCTTGACAAGGGGCACAATGTACCTGAAATTTTTAAATAAATGGGTAAGAATAAAACCAGATCTAAACACATCCCAGTGAAACCCCAGAACACCAAGGTTAGAAGGTAGATGTCAGAAACAGCCAAACATACAATGAAAAGTCAACTAAGCTCGCATAATTATTCTGAAAGCATATTTTAAATAGAAAATATTTCAGTGTAAATGTATCTTTCAAAATATTTTAGAAGTGGTGGTCAACGTTGAATTGTGCTTCTGCCCAGAAAAACTGAAATTTAAGATGAAGGGATAATAAGGACACTTTCAGAGAAATGAAAGCCTGATAGTGCTTTTCACCAACAGACTATCACCGTAAAACATTTCATGAGTATAACTTGAAAGAAGAAGGGGGAAATCTAAGAAAAAAGCCCAAGATTCAATAAATGAGAAACACAAAAAGTGTTAAACATACAAGTCACTTCACACAACGTTTACAGCACAGTAATAACAGTAATGTCATTTGTATGTTGAACTGCAGACATAAAATCAATTACTCGGGGGCTGGGGATATAGCTCAGTAGAATAAGTGCCTGCCTAGCAAGCGCAGGGTCCTGAGTTCGATCCCCAGTACCGCAAAAAAAAAAAAAAAAAAAAAAAAAAAAAAAAAAAAAAAAAAAAAAAAAAAAAAAAAAAAAAAAAAAAAAAAAAAAAAAAAAAAAAAAAAAAAAAAAAAAAAAAAAAAAAAAAAAAAAAAAAAAAAAAAAAAAAAAAAAAAAAAA
>PVLD010016405.1:11641-45163 GCA_004027595.1 Dinomys branickii | reverse complement strand
TTGAGTGCATGTGATTGCACAGGATTGAGTGCAAAGATTGAGTGCATCTGAATGCACTGACAGTACACTGACAGGAAGGTTGTAACCAGTGAGTAAAAGTTACAACAACTACCTTAAAAGACTGTTGTCACTCTTGAAACTTAGGCAGTAATGTGCATATGTAGATGTTTTGTACACTGTAAAGTTTGCCCCGTTAGTTACTTATCTTGGTGGTACTAATAGTCGAAGTTGCAGTGGGTGGTGCTACTAATAATATGCTCCACGCAGGAGCAAACACCTCAGCTGTTCTTAGCTTGCAGTACATAGATCCCTGTGTCACCGGCTCGCATGGCTTCCTGCTGTAGTACAAATGGAAATTAAAACTAAAGCATAAATTTAAGGAAAAAAGACTTCAATTCGAAAGTTAGAAGGAAGATAGGAAAGGCCTCCAGCTTGGTAACTGGAGGAGCACACAGGAGTTCAGATTGGTTCACCCACAAAGGCAGAAGGCCAGCTTTCAAGCATTAGCTGGTGGACTGGGGTCTGGTTGATCATTATTTTACTCCCAGTGTCATATTTCTTTTTAGTCGAGGGGTGCTCTCATTTCCAAGAAGGATTATCCCTGTCTAAAGTGATCTCAGTTGGGTAAGACTCTGCCTTTGCTGGGATTCAGGTGATCACAGATTTAGAACAAGGGCGGGAGACTTCTGCATGTCTAAATGTCTCTGCAAACTTTTATCTTGGTGCCCTAAGTCTTGAAGCGGGGAGATAAATTCAGAGCATATCAAGCCTGTCCAGCCAGGTCTTAGGAACTCCCTAAATGATCAACACACTGAGAAGGGATTTGACCCAAGACTCACAGTAACACAGGATATATCATGAAGGTGAACCTTAGTTGTGTTTTCAGTTACCTAGTGGGTCTCTGTAAGATCAAGTAAAGTCAGGTTTTATAGCAGAAATGGCTTACAAGTTCCTGCCTATCCAGAAAAAACACAAATCATGCTTTTAATTACTAGCAGGTCAGGGCCTAGGATTCTACCTATTCCCATGTCCCTGTGGTGGTTCCTGACTATGTCATGACTGGGTCACCTGGATCTCAAGAGCAAAACATAACACCCTTGGAGGTAAGGGCAACTGTATCCAGAGGGGACTTTCTTGGTGAAATCAACATTTGAAGAAAATGCTGGAGCTTCTGTAACACAGCAGATTCTCTCCTCAAACCTGTACTGATTCCAACCAACATTTATTCCTACCCCACGGATTCATGTCCTTCATTTCTTTGGAAAAAGTGTGTCCAACAGACATCATCAAAAGTAGGAAGAGCATAGTCTGGGATGGTGTGTAGGTAAGAGATTAGAGAATTAGAGAACCTCCAGCCCACAGCTGCTCCCATAGGAACTATTCTGGCTCACCCAGTTCGCTAAAAGAAGATTGAAATTCTTTGCAGAGAAATGAAAACTGGTTCTGCTCTAAGATGGATATTGCAAACTGTAGTCCATAGGATGATACTTCCTTTTATTATAAAGAACAGAAATAAAGGACAGAATTGGTTTTCTCATAGTTCTGGAGCCTTTGAGGTCCAGCATGAAGGCACAGGTAAGTTCAGTGTTCTGCAGAAGGCTGCCTCCTCTGGAGGGGAGGAATGATGTGTCCTGATGTCATGGAAAAGCAGAGGAGCAAACTGACTGTGTCACAATGCCTTCAGCAAGGGCCTTAATCCCACTCACTAGGGGACACCTTCACGGCCTGATCACCTCACAAAGCCTTACCTTTAACACCATCCCTTTGGAAACTTTGGGAGAGCACATTCAAACCACAGCACTGTTGCTTATAGCTAAGCATCTTGTCCAGTGCAGTAGCCAGTGAAGAAAGGAGACACTGTCTGGAAGAAGGCGTTGTCAGCAAACTGCTTACCATCTATAGACAACTCGAAGACCTAGGATCTGAACATTCAGAATATTTTTGTTTTTACTGATTTGGGTTTCTGTGGTGAGGGAGGTATAGATCTCAGTCAAATTGTAATCCTCAAAGTCCCCTGAAAATGAACATAAATCCATCTTTTCTACTTCCTGGAAGAAAACCAGAGCTGAGCTCCTCTCTCTCCCGTGGTTGTCCACGGTGACCCAGTTACCGTAGTTAAAAGCTTCCTTCTCGAGCGCGGCGAAGAGTCAGCCAATTCCGAGCAGGGTGCAGCTGTGCCTCGTTCTTTCCTGCTTCCATGGACACCAGTTCCGTTGTGCACTCCGCCATTCTCACCTACTTCCTCTATGCCTTGTGCCGGGGAGGCTCCCGAGAGCTTGGTCTGAGGCCAGCTCAGCCGGTTTAGGTAGTAGCTGCTCCTCTTCTATCCTATTTTGAGTTCTTTGATAGATGAAGCTGTGAGTGAAAGCTGAAGTCACAGGCAGAGGTGACGTGAGAGCTGGGAACAGAGTCGCGCCTCCCACTTCCAGGTTCTTATGCCAGCTTGGCCTAGATGGTAGACCAGATGTCTGACCCTGACCTCTTTAGCCATTGAGAGACCTCTAGACTAAAATTACTGTTTCCAATCTTAATTTCCTGTTATCCTTGTCATTCTCCTGCCCCTCTCTTCCTTAATCAATAAAAATAATAAACACCTTTAATAATTTTACACAGCCTTGCAACAAGCTAGATGCTATACATAAATATAAATACAGATAATTTCATCCTTGTATCTTCTTTGCAAGATGTTACTTCTGTCTTATTCTGCTTTCTATTGCCATAAGGGAATACGCAGAGTAGGTAATTTACAAAATATGGAGATTTATCCCTCATTCATGGTTGTAGAGGCTGGGAAGTTCAAAAGAATGGTGCTGATATCTGCTCAGCTTTTGGTCAGGGCCTTCCCATTGGTTCTTCACTTGGTGAAGGGCACTGCATGGTCAGACAAAGCAAGTATGCCCAAGAGAGCTTCATTTTACAGCAAAGCGATTTCAGAGATAATTCATTAATCCAAGAATGGGTTAATCCATTTGTAAGAACAAAGCTCTTAGGTCCTAAGCACCTCTAAGCAGTCTCACTTAGTCCCACCTCTTAGCACCTAATAATGGAGATTAAATTTCAACATAAGTTTCAATGGGGACCTTCAAGCAATAGCAACTCCCATTTTATAGGTAAGAAAACAGAGATGCAGAGAGATTAGGGGGCTTCTATCTGAGATGCACCTTGGGGTAGGGGGTGAGGACAAAGGATATTTCAAGGGACCTTGTCAGTGGTGTTCCAGGAAGTGTTAAACATCACCTTCCCAGAGCCAGAGGGCTGTAACTGGCATTGCTTGCCTATTTCCAGTGCGCAAATACTCCCACGTTGCTGATTCCAAGCCACAAGTGTGAAGTCACCAGGAAAGGATCTGAAGAGCTGGCTCTGACGAGCTGGTAAAAGCAGGCTCCAGCATCTCTGTGCCTCCTGCAGTTTGCTGACAAATGTGTTGGGGTCCAGCCCGGAGCCTAATTTGCCTGTTTGGGTGGTATTTGGGCTCTGTGACCCTCTGCACAGGGTGTAAATGCAGAGTGAGAATAGGGTGTAGCTCCGTGGTAGAGCAATTGCTCAGCTTGCATGGGTGCTGGGTTCAATTCTCAGTATGGGACAACAAAAACAAAACAAAACAAACCCCCACCACCACAGTGTCCTGACAAGGCTTCTAAGTATGACTGGTGGATAAGTTACCGAAATCTCATTTTGACTCAGAGACTCATCCTGGCTGTGGCTGTATCCACCCACTGTCGGACATCTGAGTTTCATGCCAGTCCCCAAAGGCACACACCCTTTCCGCATCAAGTTACATAGAGGGAAGCTGTGTGGCCTGTGGCAAGTCTTCTTTAGAAAAGCAAACAGTTGAAGCAAAACCTTTTTTGCCATAACTTAAAGTAATAAGGCTAGGACTTTCTTCTAAGAATGATTAATCCCAGAGGCATGCAAAATATGTCTGGCCAAACACAAAATTTAATGATATGATGTCATTAAACTTCCTTCTGCCAGCTACAGCTCTCCTCCTCATTCCTCCATGTCTGAGGTGCTCTTGTTCAAACATAAAAACAAAACACTTCTTGTTCAAGCCCTGTTCAAACCTACCAAGTTTCCCCTCACCAAGAGGAATGTGTCGGAACACGCTCTCAATAACAGACACTGGGTTCTGTTTCTCAGACAAGTGCATGCAACAATAATATACAGATTGTGTCATTTGAAAGGAAGTAGATCTCTAACTTTTGGTAAATACCTGAGCTTTGCATCTTTTATCTGAAGTTAATGAACTTGGAAATCATCTTCAGCTTAGTGATGGAATGATTTCATAGGTGTGCCTGGATAGGGCCTCATTCATTTTTTCAACAAGCTTTTATGGAGAGCCATTTAGGTGCCAGACACTCTATACAGGCCTGGGGGTATAGAGAAAAATACAACAGAGGCCAACACTGGGCAGCGAGTGATTGAGGAATGCTACCCAGCAGTTGGCAAACGACAGCCCAGGGCTCCATTGCAGCTCACAGCCAGGTCAGGAGAGTTTAGTTGGCACACAGCCACCACTGTTCATTTGCCAATCATCTGCAGTCCTTGAATCCCGTTAACAGAGTAGTTGGGATAGATCCTGAGCATTGGCAAAGTCTAAAGTCAAGCCATGGGCCCCTTAACAAGAGGAGCTACTTGGTCATTGTGTGAACACTGTAGAGTTTATTTGTACAAACTGCTTTACAGTAAACTTATTTTTACAAGTCCAAGGAATACAGTCTAAAATAATGACAATGTACTATGTAGCCAAAATAATTATATAAACCAGTAACATAGTCATTTGCTGTCATATCAAGTATTATGGACTGCATATAATTGCATGTGCTGTACTTTTACACAACTGGCAGTGCAGGAGGTTTGTTTATGCCAGCTCTACCCTAACAAGTGAGTAATGAGTTGTACTATGGCGTCAGGGTGACCCTGATGTCACTAGGCTGTAGGACTTTTTCAGCTTCATTTCATCATTATATATGTACTGTGTTTCTTCCTTCCTTCCTTCCTTTCCTTTCTTCCCTTCCTTCCTTTCCTATTTTTCTGTTTCTCTTTGTAGTGCATGGGGATTGAACCCAGGGCTTTCACCCTAAGCTACCTCCCCAGCCCTTTTTTTTTACTTTTTACTTAGAAACAAAGTCTTGATAGTCACTAAATTGCTCAGACTGGGCTCAGACTTGTGATCCTCCTTAGACTCAGCCTCCTGGTGTGCTTGGATGACAGGCATTTGCTGCCATGCCTGGCTCTCCCTCATAATTTCATGGGATCACAGTGATGTATGTGTTTCACGGTTGACTGAAGTGTCATTATTGGTGTGTGAGTGTGTTTACTATCTGACCCTTTTGAGAGGGGAAAATTGTGCCACTCTCTGGTCTCAGAAGAGGTGATGAAGGCCCAGACTACAGTGCTGATGGGAACAAAGTTAGTACACGGCATACATAGCATTTCCTCGGGCCCAGGGAGACAAACTCCTCATATGCCTTTCAAAAACACGCCTCTACGTGAATTTTGTTTTACCGGGAGCCTGAAACAATATGTCTAAAATGAGCAGCATTTTGAGTTCATAGTTGTAATGACTTGTGTCTCGATGTCCCTCAAAGCCGCACGCAGTCCCACTGGGGCTTTGTCTCAGGTGGCTGGATCTAGAGCATATGATCAATTCATGATGCAATGTTGGGATTAAGGATCAGTGATTACTAAGTCAGCCCACTGATTGGTCTGGCACAACCCTAGTCCCACTATCCTAGATAGATGCTTTTAAAGTCCCTCCGCACTTTACTACCTTCTGGATGCCATTCTCCCTCATTGCTTTTGCTACTTTGTGGGTGCCATAAACTGTTCTCTGTGACACCCCTCTGCCATGTGCCACCCTGCCTTGGAGCCAACCAACTATACACTGTAACCTCTATAAACTGTGTGCTAAATAAACCTCTCCTCTTTTCACTTTGGGTGTTGGGCATTTGGTCTCAGCAATGAGAAAAAAGTAACTAAGATACTAGTTTATTGGGAGACTGTCAACTATTTTACCTAATGTTGCCATAGGAATGAAAAGGAGGCCGGCTGCTCATAGAGCAATGTTGAACTTGCCAAGTTCAAACCTATAAAAATGTTTTTCCTAACTGTTATCATAACCATACTAAGCCCAAATAAAACCCTATCTGATAATTTAATCTTTAATAGAAAAAACTGTAATGAAGCAGCAGCTAGGTGATTTGATAGGAAATCTTTGCTTGATTTTTTTAAAAAATCTTAATTAAAGAATTAATAATGGGTTCAAGGCAGATCAGAAAGTCTGTTAGGGGAGAGATAATGAGGAGACTTGTTAGCTATTAATCCCCCTTTAAGCTCCTCTGCAGTTCAAGGAGAATGAGGAAGGGCCCAGATGACACAGACTCTGGGTTGTGTCACAAGATATTGATCCATGCAAACTAACTGTGCTTAGCCACTCAGCTTAGGCAATGTAAATGTGCCAACTGAACATGAGATGTTGCTGCTCCCATGCCCTGCACTGGGTAGCAGAAACATCAGCAAGGTCAGCCGTGTGACCTTTAACCAGGCTCACCATCCAGTGAGAGAGGATGGGGTCACTGTTGGCATAAGTCACAGGTGATCCACTTTTAGTGGAGGTGGCATCACCTGGTGACTAAGGCTCCGTCTTCATGTAGACCCTTCCCCATCCTTTACCAGAGGCCCCCACCCCCGGCACCCTCAGTCACCCACTGGAAGCTTTCAGACCCTGAAGAGCACCTTGGGCAGGCACCAAGGGTCCTCCCTGGAGCTTGTTAAACTGCTGAGAGAGCAGAGCCTTCCTCCTTACGCAACCCAGTGTGAAGCGGAGCTGGAGTATGGACCTGGCCCCTTTGTGCTCTTCCCATGGACAGAGTATGAGATAACAAAACTTGTGACCATAGAGAGAGGCCAGGACAGCCAGGACAGCTGTCCCATGTCTATCTCCTGGCACCTCTGCTTTTCCCATGGTTTGGCCTAGAGACTCATAAATTGCCTATTTTTGCAGTAGTTATTCCAACTTGTGTTGCTGGCCCTTGAAGAAAACTTCTGGCCAATAAAAATGAGGCCAAGGAAGCAAAGGAAAGAGTGGTTGGTCCCAGCTTCTATTTCTGGCTGTGGGTTGAAGAACGAAGCAAGTTTGCCAGGACAGTGGGAGAGGGCGTACCAGGCAGCGGGTACAGAACGTGCAAAGCGGGGGCAAGGTCTGGTGGTTCCAGGAATCGGGCCAGGAGCTTATGGCAAGGGGGCCCACAGAGAAAGGGGAAAAAGGGAACTAACTCCAGAGCAGGAGGACCCCAGAGTATTTGTGATAGGTTCTGAATGCAGGGGAGGTATCCCGAGGGAGGGCTGTCCTCTGAGCCTCTCCTTGGGTGAAATTAGTGTTCAGTGAGTGGCAACCGGTAGGACAGCATTAGAGAGCTGAGCGCCACGTTCAGCTGGGTTTTCTGTTTGGTCACCCACCTCTCCCTGTTTGGTTTCTTTGTAATTAGAGCTTACTTCTTTGTCTCTGATTGCCAGCACTGATGACAAGATGCTTAGGAGAAATAAACTGTTTGACATACTCTACTCAGAAACACAGTATTTTGGTTGGGTTTTCATTTGCTTGGAGTTACTGCAAAAAAAAGCTTTTAAATATATTTTCTGGGTCTGCCCCTTGGAATATAGAAACTAAACTTTAAAAATGAGGTTTTGTGTGTGTGGGTGTGTGTGGGTGTGTGTGCACGCTAGATGAGAAGACATCTCAGATTTCTAGCAGGAAATTCATTCCTTTTTTTTCTTAAGCAGGTCTTAAGAAGTAGTGCACAATTATTGCATGAAGTTTCCAAGACTTAAAATCCTGCAAAATTTTGTCAGCACCATGCTGATGTCATCACAGTTGCTCTATAGTAAAATTTCAAGTCAGGGACTGTGATGCCCCCTGCTCTGCTTTTGTTGCTTAGAATTGTTTTTGCAGTTCTGGGTCTCTTCTGGTTGCAAGTGAATTTTAAGAATGTTTTCTCTAGTTCTGTAAGCTACTGGCAAAACAACAGACCGAACGATCAGTGGAACAGGTTACAAGATGCAAAAACATCTAAACACACTCATCCACCTTACCTTGGACAAAGGAGCCAAACAAGTTCACTGGACGAAAGATAGCCTCTTTGATAAATAGTGCGGGAAACACTAGCCTTCTACATGCTGAAGACTAAAATTAGACCCATGGCATTCACTATGCACTAAACTGAAATCAAAGTGGATCAAAGATTTAAATATTAAAACAGAAACACTAAATCTGCTGGAATAGAGAATAAATGGAATTCAGAAAGACACTGGTGTAGGCAAAGAGTTTATAACAAAACCCAATTGCACAGGGAAATAGTACAAAAAATCAACAACTGGGATCTCACCTTATTAAAAACCTTTTTCACAGCAAAAGACATCACCAAGAGAGTGTAGAGACAACTCAAAGTGTGGAAAAAAATTGTCAGTTGTTCCTTGAAGGACTGAATCTAGAATATCTAAAGAACTCAAAACAATCAAATCTCCCTCAGTTTAAAGACCTAATCCAAGAATGTGCATCTGAAATGAACAAACACTTTTCAGATGAAAAAGTACAAATGGCAAATAAATTACACAGAAAAATGTTCAACATCACTGGTTATTCAAGAGATGCAAATTAAAATAATGCTGAGATTCCATCTCACGCCAAAAAGATGGGCGCTTATTAAGTAATCAACCAATAACAAGTGCTATTGGGGTTGTGGGGAAAAGGAGCTCTTCCCCACTGTTGGTGGGAGTCTAGACTGGTGCAACCACTGTGGAAACCAATGTGGAAATTCCTCAAAACCTAGGGTTTGTGGTTCCATTTGACCCAGCTATTTCTTTTCTTCCTATCTTTCCAAAAGAATTGAAAGCACCATACCACAGTGCTATACCATGTTGATAGCAGCACAGGTTATAATAGCTAAATTTTGGAAACTGCCCATCAATTGATAAACGGATAAAGATAATGTATTTTTAAAAAATAGAGTACTAAGCCATAAAGAAGGATAAACTGAAGACATTTCTACCGAAACAGGTACACCTTGAGTGAAATAAATCACACATACATGTGTAAATATCACATTATCTCTCTGGTGTGAGAAACTAAAAGTGTAAATAAGGACCAAAATGTATAATAGATATTGGGAAATGGGAAGAAAAATGTTCAAATGAGACGGGGAACTAGGAAGAGGAGAGGAAGAAAGGAAGGGAAAAGAAAGAATGGATAATATGGAAACAAAGCTTTGTAAATACGGAGGGAAAGAGGCATTGAAGGGAGGGGAATGGGACAAAAGAAGAATCAAGATACACCATGCACAGGTACAAATTCCCTGTGATGAGTGTGATCATTATATGTATCTAAATTGTACCAATAATTTATTTGCTATTTTTTCTTTTTTTTGAGACAGGGTCTCACTATGGAGTTCAGGCTGGCCTTAAGCTCACTTTGTAGCCCAAACTGGTGTCGAACTCACAATGATCCTCTTGCCTCAGCCTCCTGAGTTCTGGGATTACGGGCAGGCCCCCCTAGCCCAATAATTTAATAAAAGAAAAAAAATCCTACAAATTATTGCACAATCCTAGGAATGAGGAGAAACCTAGGGCCTCTCTACTGGTTCTGCAACTTCCTTTGAGTCTGTAATCACTGCAAAATAGAAGTTTTGAAGTGGAGCTGGGTCTATGATTAGATATTTTTGGAAAATGCTGGATACGGAAACTTTCTGGTGGAGATCCACAAACCACATGGTTGTCCCAGGTTTGGGGACTTCCTGGAGCAACAAGGTTCCATTTGGGGGTGACTCAGGAGCCTCTATAGTATGGACTAGATACACACCACATGGCTGAATTATTTGAATTTTCAAGGGGGTCAATCTTTAAGAGACCAAAACAAAGTTTGAGGAGATCACTGGTGGAGATTAGAATCCGTGCAAGAATTCTTGGCTGCCTATGCTGAGAACTAATTAACTTCTGAGCCAGCCTGACCTGTGGTGTGCTGGCCAGAGAGCATCCCTGACCACCCTGTATCCCACTGCATTTCGATTTATACCCTTTGTGGGGCCTGAGAACTCCACGGCCTGCTGTGCCCCTTGAGGCTAAGGGGTGGGGTGAGCATGGCAGGAATGCAGGACAGTAAGGAGGCCAGAAGGACCACAGCAGAGAGTTCAACGCTCTGGGTGAGTGATGGGGTCACAAGTCAGATAGGAATTGTGCATGTATATGGCAAGGCATTATGGGAAATAAGGTAGCTCTTGGCTTTACAAAACCTAATATCTGATGGGAAGTAATGAGACAGATTAACCTAGGACAAAATAACACATATTTCAAAGAAGAAATGAATGCCCCATTAGAGCCATAGTCTGCCAAGAGGATTTGAAAAGGAAAACTCATCATTGTTTGGAGCAGAGCTCTCACAAAAGTCTCCTTAAAATGATATTAAGGAAGATCTTAAAGAACAAGTAGAGTTTAATAAGTGATGTTCCTTGTTACATCAGCTAAGAACACTACCAACTGCTAGGAATGGAAAGTCTGCATTCAGAATGCTGCTGGCGATGCCAGGCACTCCTGGGCTTGCAGTTGCAGCTCTGCAGCCTCTGCTTCCCCTTCACAGGGCATCTTCCCTCTGTGTGCATTGGCTGGGGTCTCTTTCCTCCTTGGAAGAATGGAAGATGAAAGGCCCACCAGACTCCTGCACGAGCTCATCCCGCCTCATCCTCACACTTGCAGGACCAGACATGAGGGACAAAACTTATCATTTTGAGAATCATAATTCAATCTCTAATAACTATTCCACTTTCTCTGTCCAGGATTATGCCAATATTTATAGTCACTGTTCATAACCACGAAACATTATGAAAAGACACATACTAAATGGCATAGTCCTGATTGCGCGTAATCCCAACTTGGGGAAGGTTTTCCGTTAAAGTGCATTTGGTATTTTTCATTGCCACAGCTGGAGGCAGCCGTGCTATCACCAGCTTCTAGTGGGAACTGGCCAAGGACCCTGTTCAACAACCTGCAACACAAAGGATGGCCCCACCACACAGAAGTCTGCAGTGGAAAATGCTATGAGTGCAAGGCTGAGAAACCTGGACCTGAGGCAGAGATCCCATATTGATTAGGACTTCAGCATATTTTTGCGGGGGGACGTAGTTCAACCCATAACAGACTTCCCACTTAATTTCATTCTGACCTTATCCTAAGTCACACGTCTGTCTCACTACTGTGGTAACAACACAAGGCTCAAACACAAGGCAGGGGATGGACGAAAACGCCACATAACAGGAAGTGCAGTGCGTCTATTTTAAGTGGTGCATACTATTGATTTCTGCTATGACCTGCAGTAAGTAAAACTGACAGGGCTGGGAGCAGATGCAAAGGAAAGGTACGATTCTGTGTTGTGCAGTTTTAGAAATGCCGCTTTACCTGCAATAATGCCACGAGACCGGGGGCTGCAACTGCCTAGTCACCAGAGCATGAGCAACACTCTGAGCAGTGAGATAAGCACTCAATAAATGGGTGCTGGGTGGAATAGCTATAATCTTGGGAAGGAGTTTTGAGTAAAATCCCTACCTCAGAGGTCTCATCCTTTCCTTTCAAAACACAAAAATGTCTCTGACACTTTCTTCCAGGATACCATGAAATAGAGCTTACGAATATGAGTTGCTTGTATGCTGTAGATGATAGAGGCATGTGCATAAAGCATCACTCAGATCACTATAAATGCCTACAGCTAATTATATGATGCTCACCTTTGTAAACTGAAGACAATAGTGAAGATATGTTAAAAATGTAAGCTCAAGCTGACAGGTCAGATAGTGCCCAGAGGAAAATTAGCTGTGGGAGCAGGAAAGACTGTTTGTGAGGACAGGACCTGGGATGCAGAGAAGATGGTTCAGGGGCCCCGGAGGTGAACACTGGAGCTGAGGTTCATGCTCCTGGCCAGCTCCAGGTGGGTTGAGAGCCCCACCCCCATGCTGCCTCGTTTGAGAGCCTGACTCCTCCCATTCTGCCTTGCTCTTTTCTGTCCATCATGCAAAGATGTTGGAAGGGGAAGGCAAGGGCTACAGAAGAGACTTGGGGACCTACAGGCCTTTGCCTTTTGCTTGCAGTTCTTAGCTGGCCTTAGAGATCGATCTGTCTGTGACAAAGTACAATCCCACACAGGCAAAGAACCTTCTTACTGTGTTACTCAAAGGCTTCAACTTTGGGGTTTCATAAAGCAGGGGTGGGTGGGCAATGCTGCAAATGACAGCCCTGTCCCTTTCAACCCTTCCAGACACCTCACTTGCTCCCGTGAGCAGCCTATATCTGATCCTTGCAGATGCCGGCCCTCCAGCCCCTCACAGAGCACCTTGATCTAAAGTGCTGAGCACAGCCTGCCCTCCGTGGGAGTTCAGGTGGGCTCTGCTGGGGCCGGGGCTGGGCTTGGCCCTAGCAGGCATGGTCACTTCAACCTGCAGTCCTCTTCACTACAGCTGCCATCTCAGCAGCTGCCTTGGAGCCTCTCGGCTGTAAAAGTTCTGTTGCAGACTTGGTGCTCAGGGTGAAGAGATTGAAATGCTGCAGCACGTTCTTAAGAGGAGCAAGGAGCTCAGCTGACCAAGGGCCCTGCCCTCTGAAGGATTAGTGTAGTTCTTCTGGGACCTCAGTTAGTTCCCTCTGGGATAGGTTGTAAAGGGCCCGACTTGGCCCCACCTTGTCTCTGGCTCCCTGTCTCCCCACGTGACCTTTCCTTCTTGCAAGTGAGCTGTGACACTGTACTGTAGCCACAAGGCTCTCCCCAGAGTTGCAAGGATGGGTATCAGTGTCATGCTCTTATGCCTGCAAAACCATGAGCAACATAAACCTCTTTGCTTTGTACATGGCCTAGCCTCAGGTACTTTGTTACAATGACAGAAATGAACTGCAACAGATCATCCTCCTAAAACCCTATGAGACAAGTTACATCATCATTATCATCACCATCATTTTATTCAAGAAACTGAGGCAGGAATCCTCTGAAGTCCTACTTGACACAGCTAGTAATTGAGCAGTAAAAAAGATAAATAGATTTCATGAGTTTGTTTGAAAAGTTAGACCTCCATTTATGGTATTATTTCTATAGAAAAATGCTTTCTTAATTCTTAACAACTGGTTTGAAGCACAGTCAACCTGACCCTTTCTATCCACACTCTAATAGCAGTATTTTAGGCTCCATAGGAACCTGGTGAGGAAGAGCCTTCCTCCCGTCCTCAAGCCTTACCCCACAGCTGGAACTTCCTCTCTCACTTCCTGCCTGTCTCCCTCCTCCTCAACCAGGACACGGTTTTCTAAGAAAATTCAGGAACATCTCACTCTGACACAGCTTCCTGAAAGTTTATCTCCCCTAATGGAAGAAATTATCATAAAGTGCATCCCTAAGTTTGCCAAAATGATGAAGTAAGAATTACTCAATTTTGTTAGAGTAATAAAGTCTGGAACCAGTGGCAGTTCCTAGGGAGTTATTAGGGAAAGGAACGAACATTTCCAGAATGAAGCTGATGGCAGAATTCCATGAGTGCGGAGGTGGTAGAAAATGGATTGAAAATGCATCTAGCAGTAAGATCAAGGAGTGCAAAGCCAGGTGCTTCCTGCCCCCAAGACAGTGCGGTCAGTTACATGAGTGAGGGAAGGGTCACCCTGTAGCTGCTGGGTCAGGTGGAGTAATATCACCTTCCTGTGTTGGAAGGTGTGACCCGCTGTCTTTGAAGGAATGTACAGAAAGTGCCATCACCTCAAGCATCTGGGACTGGGTCTTCACAGAGTACTTGTGGGGCCCTTTCTGTTTAGATTCTATGAGTCAGAATGGCTTGCCAGGGAGCAGAGTCACAGAACCGAGCCATGAAGGAACATGTTTTAATATTGTTTGGAAAATACATTGCTTCATGGTATGGCTGTGAAGCCCAAACCCAACTCTAGAGCACAGATGATTTAGTAAAGTCAAGAAAAAGCTGTAGGGCGGGAGTGACTGAGGAGTGGCCTGGCCAGCACTCGCAGGAGAACTGGAGGAGGGGGCAGGTCTATAATGCATGATGTGTCCAGTGTGGGCCAGAACTGACTTGGGAGTATGTCTGCTATGCGTGCACAAGTGCGTGTGAGCAGGGTGTTGCCATAGTTACTCACAACAGTGCTGGTCTGAGCCATGTCCTCAGCTCCTAAGGTGCCTGTGGAGTCACAGTGGTCTACAGGAGATTTTTCCAGGTCTGAGCGCCTGGGGCCTCCAGATGTGCCAGGCCAGAGGGTTTCCACTGCTGACAACAGGGAAGCATGTGTCACGCTGAATGTGCCTCTCTGGGTAGCTGGGCGAGAAACCTGGTTGGGCCTCCATATCTGCAGGTCTGGCAGCTGTAGGTTTAACCAGTGGCAGATTGAAAATGTAGTAAAGCCTGGATGGGTGAATCTGTACTGAACGTGTGAAGACTTTCACTCTCTTCATTGCCCCCTAACAGTACAGTATGAACTTATCTACATGGCATTTCCATTGCACTGGGCATCGTTTTATATGTATAAATAACAGGGATGATTTAAGGTACCCAGGAGAAGGTACATAATAGCTTAGATGTGAGTTCTCCCATCCCCGTGTGGGGCTTGAGCACTGCAGTTTGGTGTCTGTGGGGACCCTGGGACCCCTCCCCTGGATATCAAGGGATGAATATGAGTATTTAATTGGACAAGAAAGAGTACAGAACAATGAACTATTGGGTGAATAACCATTAGTTATTGCAGGCTGATCAGGCCTGCAATCTCCCAAATGAGTGGACAGTAAAGGCTTAAATAAATGAGACAATTGAAATGATTTCAGGGCTCCAGGAGGGCCTAATTCCCTTACAAAATTTAAGATTCTCTTGGTTCAGATCAAGACTCCCCTGGGTAGCCCATATTTATTGGGTTTTCAAAGAAAGGAGGGGAATACTGAAGGAAATGCAGGAATCTGGGCAGGACTTGGGAATGTCTTTAAGGACTTTGCTAGGTAATACATTATGTTAATTTAGGAGAATTGTGTTAACTCAAGGAAGGCCTTCACTGCAGGAGTGAGATGCCTGCAGCTGCAGTCTCCTCTTAGTTAATTGGCATTGGAGACAACTGTCCTCAGCTGTGGCCTTGTCATTTGAGGAGTCCCAACTTCACAGGCAGACACAGGCCTCAGTGGGACCAGTAACTCATATAGGTTCACTTATTATGAGTCCACTGCCTACCTCTGGACAAGGGCCTAAGCTACAGACAACTCCCAAGCAAACATGGGAAGCCAACTGGTTAATATTAAATCCTGCTCAGAGCTGCTTCACAGTGGTCTCCATCAATGCACAAAGTAGGGTACTTCTGTGTCAGAAAGGGGCAAATGAGAGTATGTATTTGCATGCACTTAGATGCCAGGGTAAACAAGAAACAAATAAAAAACATTCCCTGAAGGAAGTGGAGGTAGAAGAGGGAACAGGTGGGAATTAAGCCTCTCAATTTACAACTGTCTAAAAATGTGGGCTTTGAAACATGTGACCATATCATTAATTTACTTTTATTCACAACCAATGAATAAGTCTAAGGCTCGCTCCCCTCAGCAGCTCCTGTGTGTGGGGACAGAGGCCTGGGTGGGCATGATCAGGCAAGCAGAGATGCTGAAACTGAGCTCAGGGACTCTCAGGACTTAGCTAAAGCTATACCATCAGAAGCAGGATTTGATTTCAGAACTCCTGACTCCCACTGCACGTCCTGTCCCCCTCACACCTTTCCGAGGAACAGATGCCAACCCCAGTCAAAGCCTGTGACCCCAAGGCCCACCGCCTATATCCGCTTACCTGCAAAATGTGACTGTCGCACCTCCCAGCAGGCTGCTTATCTTCAAAGGAAGGGATCAGGCCACCAGACACCTTATTTTGTTCACATTCAGTCCCAACCAATGCTCTGACTTTTATTTGGCAGGGAAGGGTTGCGTGGTGACCCATCAGGCAACATATTTATGTTGCACAGGTGATTCTTCTGCAGCAGCTCTAAAAACAGGCACTCTCCTGTTTGTGCCCCAGTTTCCCCTACCCGTGCTTTGGGGCTTGTTTTTTGTCATTATTTTATTAGACATTTGGGGAATAAATCATCTCAGGTAGACATAAACATTGAAATAAACAGAGAGGAGAGAGAGGAGGAGGGAGAGAGAACAAGAAGACAAGGAAGAGGAGGAAGCCCAGCGAGGCCTGCAGGGCTCAGCTCCAACCCAGCACCCGACCTCACACAACACAGCGTGCCAGGCCGCGGGACTTCGGGATATGAATGTGTTGACTGTCAGATGTTCAGGGTAATAAAGAAGTAGGACACACTGTGGCTGAGAATGTGAAGTACTACAACTTTTGTGAAAAACAGCTCGGAGGTTTCTCAAAAAGGAAGAAAAATAGAATAATCTCATTCTGCAGGGTTCCCCCATCTGAGTGTACATCCAAAGGAAACAAATCCGTTGTCAGAGAGACATGTACCCCCATGTTCACTGCGGCACTGTTCACTGTAGTCAAGACATGGGAACTACCCAAGTGTCTACCGGCTGATGGACGGATGAAGAAACTGGTCCATTCATGCGGTGGAATGTATTTCAGCAAACGAAAAGGGGTCCATTTATGCAGCCGGAGAGTGTTCGGACGCGAAAAGAATGAAATGCTGTCATTCGCAACCACGTAGTTAGAACTGGAGCGCATTATGCCATGCGAGGTAAATCAGGCACAGAGAGACAAGGACCAATTGACCTCACTCGTAATGCGGAGCTTAAATCAAAGTGCTCCCGCAGAACCTGAGAACAGAACAGTGGTTCGCAGACAAGGCGGAGAGAAAGTTTGACTGATGCGCACTGAGCTACAGACAGCAGCAAGACACTGGCATGACGCTGTGCAATAGGGCGACCGCAGATACAATGCGGTACTGCTCATTTTGTCAAGGCCACAAAAAAGGATTTTGAGTATTTTCACCACAGAAGAAATAGATATACTAACCCTGATTTGAACTTTATACAATGTATATCGTATTTAAACATCACCCAGTGCCCTATAAATATGTATAATTTCTACTTGCCTAGTGTGTTCAAGGCTCTGGGTTTGAGCCCCCGTATTGTGAAAAGTAAAAGTAAAAAACTAAGTGATGAATTAGGTCACAATTTTTTTATTTTTTATTTTAAAGAGAATAAATGTTTTTAAAAAACATTAAAAACTACAGAATTTCAAAACAAGATGATAGGAAATCAACAATAGAGGTTATATTTCATGTTGTTATCTTCAAAGTAGTTACTCAGATTATCCACTAAAAGCCTGCAAAATTGGTTTAAAAAAATTAAGCATTAACTAGCAGTGCAATTTGTCATAGCTAAATCTTGGAAACAACCCAAAGCTCATCAGCTGAGGAATGGGTAAAAAGATGTAATATTTTTATACAATGGAGTATTACTCGGCTACAAAGAAAGATAAACTCTAGGCCTTTGTAGGTAAATGGATGCAACTAGAAGCCATACTCACAAGTGAAATAAATCAGACTCGCATGTTTAAACATCATATTGTCTCCCTAGTGTAAGAAACTAAAAGAATAAACAAAATCCAGAAAGTACAATAGATATTGTGGAAGGGAAAGAAACTGCTCAAAAGGAAAGAACAATTGGGATGAGGGAAAGGAGAAAAGAAAGAAAGAAGAAAGGGAAATATATATATATTTCTAAAAGATAGCTAAAATAATTGTACTACTAATTTGTGTTAGCTTATTGATAGGTCACAATTTTTATGGCAATGTTTTGGCATTTTTATCTTAAATATAGGTTGCGTGTGCACAGATTCACACACACAAGATCCAACCCTAACATTTCTGTCCCAGCCCCAGCCTGCTCAAGGGTTCTTCTTCCCCTCATCTCAAGGACATTGACAGGACCCCAGTTTGGTTTTGCAATGAAATGTTAGCTGCGGCGCCATGTCCATAATCAGAGCTGAGCCACTATCACAGATTTGGAGCAGAAGTTACGGTCATCTGAGTGGCTTAGAAACACATCATGGGGGTCTGAAGATGTGGGTGGGTGTCCAATGTCCCCTGAGTGCAGCCTTTCTGTTTCACAGGTAAGATGCCTGGGGAGATGATGTCCCATGCCTGAGCGCTAGCAGGGGGAAAGCCCCGGACTTCTGGAACCTTTGCACCATTTCTGACAGAATCAGAACCAGTGACCTGTAAGTCACACTCCCTGGGAAGATAGACTGCACCTGTCTTTCATCTGTATCAAATATCAGATCACCGAGAATAAGTTTTGCTCAAATAGCAGCCTCCACAGGGTTTATATGTCGTAGACCAACAACTAGCAGAGGTTTTAACATAGAGTGAATCTGACTTGATTGGACAGTAGAACAAGATGGAAGGGATGCAATGCAACTTCCAGACAAGACTAGGAAAGGCTTTGGTGATCTCTTGGAACATTGCTGCTATTTATAAGAAGGCTAGGCAACCTCTAGAAGACCCATAACAGCCCTGGCTAACCCTCAACTGTGCGAGGGAGGCCATCTTGGGCCAGCACAAGTAGACACTGCAGATGGCTGCAGCTATGTGAATGGTCGTGATCAGTGATGCTAAGTCTTGGTGATCCTTAGTGTAGGAGAGAGGAGGCTGTCAGCAATGGTCAGAGCAATGACCAGCAGACCATTCATGGGGGTTGAAAAACAGCTAGGAGGTTGTGCTTTAAGGTTGTAATAAAAGGTAGCATGTTATGTCGTAGCACAAGAATGGGAGAAAATGTCACTCAGGGTAACTGGTCCCAGAAACAACATCCTGTACTTGAGTTTTCAGCTACATCATTTCCGTACTCCTAGGAACAGTTTCTCTGCCTCCTATCATTGCACACAGCACACCACAGCTTAGTATCAATACATCATCACTGACTTGCTGAAGATCCTGCCCTCTTGCCTGGGCTCAACTGGGTGGTTCTCCACCAGTTTCACCTGGTCACTCAGGAGGCTGCAGCCATTGGAGACCTGTCTCAAAAAAGACCAAAATAAAAAGAAGGATCGCCTTGAGTTTGAGGCCAACCAAACTGACACCACAAGACGCCGTTTCAGAAAATGAAAACAAAAACAAAACACCATATGTCTTGCAGCTCCTCCCATCAGGAGAGGAAGTTTACTGCCCATCACACAAATCTGCCCCAGGCTCTGATTTGCTTTCACAAATATGTGGCACAAGAAGCGACACTATGAAGCTCCTGAGCAAGGCCAGGAGAGATGGTGAAGCTTCTGCTCTTGACCTCCTGGGCGCTGCTGTCCCATACCTGGGCCCACATAGCCACAGCACAGAGAATCTGCTGGGGACACCACAGCTGGCTGCCTGATGGATGCACAAGGCCACTGTGGCCCATCCAGGCCTCATGGACCCACAGAACAGCTACAGCTGCAAGACAGACTCCAGGCAAGCCCACCAGAAGCCCCTCTCTGCTGAGCTCAGCCCAAACTGCTGAACACAGCATGGTGAACAAATAAATATTTAGGCGGTGAAGTCACAGGATGCCTTGTTATGTAGTGACACGTCATTAGGACACAAAATAATAGCTGGGCTTTTCCTTCTGGATCCAGTTGCCAGGCCAGTGACAATGGGGACCATGTATGGTAGCACCAGGTGTGGTCCCACCTCTCTGGGTGGTTGAAACAGAAAGCTACCCCAGCCTGGGAAATTTAGCAAGAACCTGCCTCAAAATTTAAAATTTTAGAAAGCAGGGAGGGCTGCAGACATAGCTCAGTGCAAAGGCCCTAGATTCAATCTCCGGTACCACAAATAATAATAATAATAAACAATAATGTCAAAACTAAAAGAAAGAAGGAAAGGAGAAAGAAAAGAGAACTACCTGGAAGATGGCAGAGTAGGGAACAGGAGAGAAACAGCCTGTCTGAGATTCGGTGTCCAGATGCTGGAATACAGCAACATGGGAAGAAAAGAAGGAGGGAAGTGGGTCCCTGGGGCCCAGCAAGACTCTGAAGGGAGGATGGAAGCCCACAAGAAGGGTGGGGAGAGAGACTTCAACAGTGGAGAGGGCAGTGGTAAGTGGTGCTTTCTCCCTGATCCCTGACTCACTGAGTGGGAGGGGCAGCTCAAAGCCTGCAGACACACTGACTACTGGTGACCCCAGAGCCCTCCATGGAGAAACACTCCAATGGAACCAAGTGGTGGATGCAGCAGACTGCAGCGGCTGGTGAGTTATTTGAGTTCAGGAGAGGTTGGCTGGCCAGTAGCCGTCTTCATGACGGGTTCCAAATGAGTTTGTGGGGACACCACAGCTGGCTGTGGGGACATCACACCACGAGTTCCAAATGAGTTTGGAACTCAGAGCAGCTTCAGGCTGGCTCCATCTAGCAGCTCCCAGTGTTATGGTGAGGTGGAACTAAATTCAACTTAGCAGGAGATCCAAGAGCCAGGTTCAAGCCAGCAGAGCTGAGTTCAAGATGGCAGAAGGCATATGGAGTGTTGCAGGCTTAACAAATCACTTTCCAGTGTCACAGCCAGAAACCAACCTAAACGTCGAAGGTACAGGCTTGCTGAGATTATCCACTACCCTGCCATAAATCTACAGCTGGCTTGCATTCATTTGAAACCAGAAGAGACCTAGGATAGCAAAAACATTTCTGAGCAACAAAGGCAAGGCAGGGAGCAATATAATCTCTGACTTGAAATTATACTACAAAGCAACTGTGATAAAAACAAGATGGCACTGGCAATAAAACAGACCCAAAGATCAATGGAACAGATAAGAAGACACAAAAATAACTCTAAACACACTCAGCTACCTTATCTTTGACAGAAGTACCAAACACATTCACTGGAAGAAAGAGAGCCTCTTTAATAAATGGTGCTGGAAAAACTGGCTCTACACTGCCAAAGATTAAAATTTGACCCATATCTTTCACCATGCACTAAACTAAATTCAAATAGATCAAAGACCTAAATATTAAAGCAGAAACACTAAATCTGCTGGAACAGAGAATAGGTAGAACTCTTTAAGACACTGGTGAAGGCAAAGAGTTTGTGAACAAAACCCTGACTGCATGGAGAAATATTACAAGGAATCAACAAGTGGGATCTCATCTTATTAAAAAGCTTTTGCACAGAAAAATTACTAGCAGAGTGAAGAGACCACTCACAATATGGGAAAAAATATTTGCCAGTTGTTCCTCAAGCAGAACACTGATATCTAAAATATATAAAGAACTCAAAAAATCAAGCCCCCCAAATTTAAAGACACAGTCCAAAAATGGGCATCTGAGATATATACACATTTCTCAGATGAAGAAGTATGAATGGCAAATAAATACATGAAAAAATGTTTAACATCACTGGTCGTTCAACAGATGCAAATTAAAACAACAGTGAGATTCCACCTTACCACAGAAAGAATGGTTATCATCAAGAAATCAACCAATAACTGCTGGAGGGACTGTGAGGGAAAAGGAACCCTTTTCACGGTTGGTGGAAGTGTAGACTGGTGAAATCAATCTGAAGATTCCTCAAAAAACTAGGACTAGAGGTCTTGTTTGTCCAGCTCTTCTTCTTGGTATCTTCCCAAGAATTAAAAGCATCACACCACAGGGATATATGCACACCCATGTTTACAGTAGCACAGTTTATAATAGCTAAATTTTGGAAATGACTCAAATATCCATCAACTGATGAATGGATAAAGAGGAAGTGGGTTGTTTTGTTACAATGGAGTACTACTCAGCCATAATGAAAGATGAACCCAAGACATTTGGAGCTAAATGGCTACACGTTGAGGCCATACTCCTATGTGAAACAAATCATAAGCATATATGTAAATATTGCATTGTCTCTTGGGTGTGAGAAACTGAAAATGTAGATAAGAACCAAAATATATAATAGATATTGTGAAATAGGGAACAACTGCTCAAATGAGAAGGGGAGGAAGGGAAGGAGGAGGGGGAAAGGAAAGAAGGGACAATAAAAGAGCATAGAAGAAAAAATGGAAGTAAAGCTCTTGCAAATAAGGAGGGAAGAGGGACTGAGGGAGGGGAATGGGGAATGAGGAAAAGCAAAGAAGCAAAATTTACCACGCACAGTTACAAATTCCCTGTGATGAATGTTATCATCATGTCTCTAACATGTACTGATAAAGAAAGGAAAAAAGATACAGAGAGGAGGAAAAAGACACAAGAAAAGAACTGTCATCACCACAGGTGATCTATTTTGAAGCCAGCAAAGAGATAGTACCTTGCCGTGCGGGATTCCCCTCTGTCCTGCCCCCTCCCATCTCCTCGGATGCCACAGACTCAGGACCCCTGTGGGCAGCTACTGCCTTCCTTGTTACCTCAGTTTCCCAACACGTTGTTGCTAAGGGCTTAAAGTGCACGCACACAGAGATCTGGAAGCTTGGCTCTGTCGTGATCTTGTCTCTTTCCACACAAGGAGCGGGCACCTAAGGCCATGCTTCTGAACTTCTAGAGTCAACTGAATCACCCACTGACCTCAGCGACCCTCTTAGTCTTTTCCCCAGTACTGGAGATTGAACCCAGGGCCTCTGTACTGAGGAAGATCCCTAGCCACTGTTTTATTTTGAGAGTTTCACTGACTAGCTAAATTATCCTGCCTGGCCTCGGATTTCTTGTCTTGCTGCCTCAGCCTCCCAGCCTCCTCATTGATCTCAAAATGCAGATTGTGAGTGAGTGTTCAGAGCCAGCTGAGACTTTTCCTTTCCAACAGGACCAGGTGATGTCCACACTGCAGGTCCATGTGCAGGGTTCAGTGAGGCTGCCCAAGCCCAGTTCTGGCCTGCAGGGCTTCATGGTGCTTGTCTGGTCCCCCGCAACAGCTCTTACCTAACCGGTCTGGGATGTTGTCTGGGATCAGGTTTCCAAATGTGTCAATTCCAGTGCACAGGCCCGGCTGAGAACCCCTGCTCTGAACAGATGGAGTGGCCCTCGCACTTGCGGATGGGGCTGTCATTCTGCAGACTGCACCAGCCCCAGTGAGGGAGTCATTCTTCCTCTGGGTGCAGCTGGAACCAGCCAGAGGGCTGCCAGGGAAAGAGCAGGCTGTCATGGACAAAGTATGTGTCCTGGTAAAAGTATGAGCACCAGGGTCAGGGCAGGGACATGGTCTTGGTCACAGTCCCAAGCCTCTTTCTGCCTCACCTCCTGCACCTATAAATGGGGTCTTCAAGCTGCCTTGGTAGAGGTAAAGCTTGCCAAGTTCCAGGCTAGAGTTAGAGCCTCAGTGGATGGAGCTGTTATTTGTAAACAAGGTAATGTGGACCTGAACAACTAACTGCAGGGAAATTGAAGGCAGCAGGTAGCTGGGACCAATGTTTGCCAACATGAGACCCTCAGACTGAGAGAGATGGCTTCTGGGAGTGCCAGACCTGTGCCACTGTCAGGAATGACTGCAGACTAGCATTCTCTAGCTCCCCCCCCCAGCCATGAAGCCAGGCTGGGCTTTATTTTAAAGATGCCAACTGTGAAAGACTGTATTTTAAAGATGCCAACTGTGAAAAGTTAATATTTTAGAATTTAATGACCTTTTCAGAATGCATTATTTCTGCATTTTGAGGTGAGAGAACCTCGTCTGAGACAAAAACAACAATAAAAAACCCCACATTACATAATGGGTGTGTGGAATAAACCCCACATCACATCATCAGGAAGCTGGGGAGATGGCATCTATTTATTTGTTCTTGTTACAAGGGCAACTTTGAAAATAATTCTTCTGAGGTTTGGCTTTGCCCTGCAGCTCATGAAATATGTAATGTCCGTCTCTTGGGCGCAGCAAACACTGCTGGCACCCAAAGTCTTGCCAACACTCATTTGGGGTTTTGGTTTTGTCTGTGGGAGGCTTGGGGAGGGGAAGGCACCACAGCATGGTGCTGTCTGTGTGGGGGTGGTGACACGTGAGAGGGAGGAACAAGTGCCTCAATGATCACATTGCAAAGATAAAAGGTTTGCTTTGGTTCAATGTTTTGGAGGTTTCGGATCATGATCCACTGGGCCTGTTGCTTTTACACCTGTTGACATGTAGCAGATCCTAGCTGGAACACGCGACGAAGCAAAGCCATGCAGCTCACGGCCAAGAAGTGAGAAGGAGAGCAAAAAAGCAGGGTCCTTCTCTCCCCTCAGGAAGACGCCTCCTGATGACCTAACTTCCTCCTCCAGGGGCACCTCCTTGGGACCAGCCCAAAAGTACCTGGGTCTTTCCAGAACATTCTAGATCCAAATATAATGGAGAGAGTGAGAGTGAGAGTGAGCTGGGGGGAGGGAGACGCGGTGACCGAGGGGATACGAAACAGAGGATGTGAACCGAGGCCCTGCAGTCAGAACGTCGTGGCTCCTGTGCGAGCGCCATCTGCCCTTCTCACTGCATCGTTTTTCTCTTCCACCGCCTGCCCCGCTCTTCCTTCGGACTCATCGTTAAAGTCACAGCAGTGCCAAACGCGGCGCACCTCTACGCATCAGCATGACAGCTCTACCCCATGCCTTGAACAGTGGTTCTCAGCACTTGGTATGTCTAAGAACCGCTATTCGTTACTAAGCACATAGTCCTAGGATCCATCCCCTAGAGCCGGGGCAGGGGGGTCTGGGAGTTTTCACTTTTAAGCCTCCACCCATCCCAGGTTTTGTGCCAATGGCCCCTGGAGTCTGCTTGAAGATGTGCTGTGTCCAGCGTTCTCTTGAGACGCCCTGCTGCAGGGCCGTGCACGGCCGTTCCTGCTTATCCACGTATGCTGTGTGTGAGTATGTGCATGTTGTGTGACAACACAAACACAGCTCTACACACAGATTGTATGTCAACTTCTCCCAGTCTGCCTGCAGAGCCACAACCTAGAGCTCCCGTCTAGTAAACAGCAGACAAATTAAGAGAATTAGAGCCTTCATGAGTGCTTTTTGCAGTGCCAGCCTCATGATGCCTCCAGCTGACAAACCTGCATTCACAGACGCACATAAAACCACTCCTCACCACCAGTGACGTCCTAAAAGTTCCAACTTGTCTTTATCCACAGCTAGCAACAGGTTAAGCTTCCGGCTGCCCCAGAAATAGATTTTAACCTGCTCCCTGTGATCATTAATGCTGTGGGGTGAGCCAGTACCTTAATGGGTGCTCTCTGTGCCTTACCGGTCAGAATGTTAGGACTGGTTCTCTAATAAAACCAGTCCGTGCCCACAGGGGCCAAAGAGCCAAGGTCTTGGGGTCAAACAGGTCTGAATGGAATTCAGCTCTCCCTTTGTCACCTGTCTGCGTTTGGACAGCCAGATTCAGAATCTGAATTTTCTCACCTATTACATGGATGTACCAATGCTTCACTCATGAGTGTGATGAGAGTCAAACAACATGCTGACATATGATCACAGCAAGCTTTCAGCAACTTCTTTCCTTCAGCAAGTCTTCACGGAGCACCCACTATCACACCCGGGTGACTGCAGCCATGTTCTACTTTCCTTGATGATGAGTAGGGTTAGACAGGGCCCTGGGAGCTGCAGGTTAGCAGTGAGCGAGCAGTGGAGACAAACATCCCTGCTGGGTGGAACTCACCATCTGTTGTTGGCAGCCATCATGATTAGCATTCCCGTTTCAGGCCATCTATTCCCGTATATCACCCTTGGGCTAGAAACTGATTTGCCTTTGTGATGGAATTTGGGGAGGAGGCTGAGCTGCAGAAGAGGTAAGATACTGAGGCAGGTTACCTGGGCATCAGGTGATGGCTGTGCTCCAACTCCATCAGAATCAGTCACAGTCAGGGTTGTGATTAATTCAGGTTTCCTCACATGACTCTTTGGATCAGGCTTAAGTGTACGTCTACCCAATATCACCAGAGCTGTCCGTTCCTTCGCGTGGAGAAGGAGACAGCTCTCCTTGAAAGAATTCATCCTTCCAGGCAAGGAACATTGGAGACCTTGGTCTCCCATGCCAGCCTTGACTCCAACATGCTGAGGTGAGCCCCAGAGTCGGTGAGATTCTGAAACCCATTAAAGCATGCATAGGGTGTTCCCCGGGAATGAGTGGTTTGTTTGCATAAATTTTAGACTTTTTACATGTATCCAAGAAGTTGTGCCCAGAGAATTGCCAAAGAAAACCCAAGAGATAAAAGTTAGGTGGTGCAACACCCAGTGCTAATTCCCTGCTAGTTTTTGTGTAATTTTGTATTTTCTGAAATGTTTCTTTTTATTTGTATTCTTTTGTCTTGAAAATTAAAAAAAAAGAAAATCCAAGAGATAGTAAGAATTCCAGAAATTTTTTTTTTAAAAAGTGTTTTTGGAATAGTGAAAGCCAGGAAAAAATAATTTTGAAATCTATTTTGAAGAAGCTTTGTTTACTTCAATTCTTTGTGTGTGAATGGCTAATTGTACAGAAACTGTGAAATCAAAGTCAGTCCCACATGCAGTAAGTTTAGATACTGTACTATAGAGATACATCTGACAAAGCCCTTGATGGAACGATATATACACATTTTCCTAAAAGAAAATCCTTAAGTAAAGGTGGACTAAATGTTAAAGGAATATTATCTTAAGAGGAGCCAAATTTACTGTTACTCAACAGCTTCCAGCCTGGCTGGGTAGAGACTCTGAGTGGTTTGTCTCAGATAAAGTCTCGATCACCTGGGTGGAGACACTCACTAATCCAGAAAATGTAACCCGGTGTTTGCACATTGCTTACTAATGAAAATCACATTTCAGGGCACCTATTCCGTGGCATGCAGGAATGCAAACATGAGCTAGCCTGACCCTCCGCTCAAAGAGCTACACGAAAGAGGAGAGGTCAGTGTGGATCGTAGGACCCTTCAAATCCAGCCCAGCTGCCTGACCCCGACCAAGGAGAGCTTCCTCCGCCTCTTCCTCCTGCTCCCTTGCCACACCCAGCCCTCCTCCTCCCACCACGAAGCTTTGGAGAGCTCCCAGGCCTGGAGGCCAAAGTCCCTGTGGCCCTCTAGTCAGGAGGGACTGAACAAACACCAGAAGCCTTTTTTCCAAAATGCATTTTAAAAAGCCCAGGCACAGTGAAAGCGCATTATGTGTCTCGGTGTGGGTCTTGCAGAAATGTTTTTCACTGAAGGGTTTGTTTCTCTCTTCATTTCTTCCCGTGTTCCTGGCGGCAGCTTCCACATACCAACATCTCACACTTGCTCTGCTCTCATAGGCAGGACTTCCAAGATCAAGTCTATTGTTCCGGGCACGTGGCCAAGTGACCAAATAGCTTCTGTCTGCTGCATTTTTCCAGGGCCGGGACAACATGCCAAAGGGGTGACATCACAGTGGAGCCGCCAGCCCTCCGTTTCCTGTTTCTTTCTTCCTGACAGAGCCGTGAATCATATCGGTTTTATCATTTGACGCGGAGCTCATTTCCCTATTCCACAAACACTGGGAGTCAGAGGAGGTGGGAACCAAGGGCAATCAAAACACATAGGTCTCAAGTTGCTTTTTTCTTCACGGAGGTGGAACACACGTTCTCCATCTCCAGAGAAAGAGCGCCGTCTGGCTTTTTACTTGGAGCCATCTTTTAGCGTGCACTTGGTTCCCAGTCAGAAGGTGGTGATGTCATCTGAGAAGCCGGGCTCTCACTGCACCCAGGTGAGGCGAGGTTCCAGCCAAGGTGGCGGGGCCCAGGCGTCTACTCTCAGCACACTTGGACCATATGTTCTAGGGGAAGCTCTCCCTAAAAGTAATCCCAGCCGAGTGTTTTAGGACTTTTACACAGTGTGGACAACGCTCTATGATCACGGTTAGGGACTCCTCTCCCGGACCTTTTCCCTTGCATCTGTCCCTGCATCTCACCACTCCCTGCCCGCAGGTAAACGTCTGATTAGAGAAGGAAGGTTGAGCCAAGATTTGGACCAGCGAGTTTGACACTAAAATACCAATCACTTGTACTTGCAAAGAAGGTAGAGGGTGGGTCAGTGGCAGGAGCTGTGCGTACACTCAGCGCGCTAGAACTTGTTCTTACCTGAGCACAAGCCCATTGCTAATGTTTTAGTCACTTACTATGTGACAGACTCAGCAGTCAGTGTTCTACTTGCATTAACTCAAGGTTAGTAACACAGCCCTGTGGGGCTGTCATTATACAAATGAGGAAACTGAGGCACCAGGTGGTATCTGACCTAAGGTCGGACAGATATCCAGTCTCACAGCCTGGATTGGTGGTGAGGATTCTGAACAACTACGGGTCTGAACAACTACAGGTGCATGTGCGTCAGGTGAAAGACGAGCATGATGTTATAGGTAAGCTTTTTGGTTATTATAAAGCAAACGTGTACTTCAGGAATACCATGCATAGCTTAGTGTAACAACATGGCGCATGCAATTTGACATTTCTGTTTATTGGAGCCACACTGTGAGGTGACGTGAAAACATAACACGCGCAATCTCAGCATGCGTGAGTGCGAACGACGCTGCTGTTAACACTTCTGGGTGCTGGCGGGCCCGGGGTAGGCCTGGGTTGGACCTGCATCTTGAGCCACTTTCAGAGCAGCCCTCTGCCTACAGATGTGATAGCTGCACAGTCCTTTGGGCCTGCAGTGCTGCCTTGGTGGAATAATGCTGCTTGCTGAAAGTGTCTACCAGGCCAGCCTCGTGCCTACTTAACTGGCTTCCTTCTGACTGCTGAAAATAATAGCTGTTTTGGAAAAAGGTTGTTGTCCTTGAATTCTGATTATCCTGGTGCTTATCTAACAAAGAGGAGAGGGTTCTTGGGCCTAGGAACCTGTAGAGGTCAGACGGGAGCTTGAGAACTGTGGGTCATACAATTAGTCCAGGAAGCTCTGAGCTTCCTCCTCCTGTTCCTCCACATCTGTGACAGCTGTTCCATAGCCTTGCAGGGGAGCAAGCTGTGTTTAATTTTTATTTTAAATGAGAAGCTACAGATCAGTGTGTCTTTTTGTGTTTATTTATTTTTCAGTTGAGATAAAATATACATAACATAAAATTATTACTAGCCACATTTTTCTCAGTTATCATTTATTTTGATGTATATTCAGGGGCGGATGCTTCTGTAATTACTTGTAAGTGCTACATGTGTACATTGGCAGCTTCTAACATACATGAGGCAAAATCGCCTTCCAAACTGGGTAGACATGTTTTGCTTTTCTACCTTTTCTTGTTTTCAGTTTTAGTTCCCTTTACAAAAACTACGTTTTGTCTTTTTTTTGTGATAGGTTTCACTGTGCAGTTTAGATTGGCATTAAATTCAGTTGGTGACCCAGGCCAGCCTCAAATTTGGAGCAATCCTCCTGCTTCAGCCTCCTGAGTGCTGGGATTACAGGTGTGTGCCAGCACATCCAGCTCAAAACTATTTTTCAGACGCATAATAATTGTTCATAGTCATGGGAGACAGTGTAATCTTCCAATATGTTTACAATGCACAAAATAATCTTGGGGTAAGTGGCACTTCCGTGCCATGGATATTGGTCATTTCCCTGCGCCGGGAACAGTGCCTATCCTCCCTACTGTTTTAGGGTCTGTGGTTACCTGTTGTCCACCATAGTTCCCGATGTGCTACAGAAGTTACACTGTCTCCTCCTATCCAGCTGCAAGCCGGAGCTGTTCCCCGGAACATCCTTGCTCCGTCCTTCTCTGCCTAACCCTTCACAGCCTCTAGGATTCACCTTTTACTCTCTGTTTTTGAGCTCTGCCTTTTTCAGGCTGCTACATGTAAGTGAGAGCGTGTGATACTTGTCTTTCTGTGCCTGCTTCCTGAATGTAACACCCTCCAGGCTCATGCACGCTGTACAGATGGCAGGATGGTGTTCTTTTTCATGGCTGAACAGTATTCTGCTGCGTGTATACTACTGTTTCTTCGTCCATTCATCTTCAGTGCACTGATGGGCACCTGGCACGTCTGACCCATGTTCAGGTGTACACTGCCGTAATGTTAGGTTTCACGTAATTGTGCCTCTGTCTCCGGAGCTCTTTCATCTTCCCAAACTGAACCTCTAACTGCACATTTTCTGCCTCCTCATCAACCCTGGAAACTGCCGTCTTTCCCTTCTGTCTGTATGAGTGAGGGCTCTGGATTGCACACTTAAGTGGCAGGGTTCAGCATGTGTGTTCTGTGGGTGTGAGAGGCTGCTTATGTTACTTAGCATAATGTGACCAAAGTTCTCCCATGTTCTAGCAAGCGTCAGACCCCTCTCCCCATTTAAGGCTGACACATTCTGCCTTGTATGTAATACTACACTGCATTCATCCATTTACCAGTCAGTGGACACAGGGCTTCACCTCTTGACTATTGTGAATGAAGCTGCCGTGAACACAGGTGTGCAAATATCTGAGTCCCTGCTTCCAGTTGTATTGTGGGGAGGGGTATACACTCCTGAAAATGGAACTGCTGTACTGCAGAGTAATTAATTTTTTAAGGAACGTTTTTACTGTTTTGCTTATTTTTTTGTAAAAGGCTACATAGGATTGGCAGGTGCCTTTGCCAATTGCTATGGTTAAATCCCAAAGGAAAGGTCACAATAAACCTTGATACCTGAAGTAATTCTCCAACAGGATTGCAGTTTTGCTGTTTCTTTTCTGTACGTCTACTTACTGGGGAAGCTCTAGGAGCTTTCTTTTCTTTAAAGACTAAGGAAAAATAGGGGCCAGGAGTATAGCTCAGTGGCACAAGCACCTGCCTGCCTGCCTGGCAAGTGTAAGGTCTTGAGTTTGATTCCAGGTACCAAAATAAATAAATACATGAAAAGTAAAGAGTAAGGAAAAATAGACCCTAAGATTACTAGTGCCTAAAATCTGCAGTAGACAGAAAGGAGGGATGTGCTGTCAAGGAGAGATTGCAAGTAGGCAAGACAATTGCTTCAGCCTCTGTCTTCCTGGCATTGGCTTATTAAAACTGATCAATAGTCCCTCATCCCTGAACCAGTTATTCCACCTGACAAGTGTGAAGCCTGTGGCACTTGGATGGGGACAGTCCACGTCCCTCAGTCTATGCTCACTTGTTTGCACTGGGGCCATCCGTGTTCCTGCCTTGTTGCTCAGGTGGCCCAGGAGTGAGACAATGAGTAAGGTGAACTTGAGGCCTGGAGAGGGCTGGTGACTCCCAGGAAACCCTAGAACCCTGTCTGAGGGGCAGCCACTCTCTCCTCCTGGCTTCTTGTCTTGTGCAAACACAGGCCCACTTTTCTAGATCTTTTAATTTCAAGGGAAAGCCAGAAACTTTGATTTTTCATGTGAAATGCTCCAGTTTTTAAATGCTAGCCACTTAGGAAAAAAATCCTGCAACATACACAAACCAAATAAAACACATCTGTGGGTCCACGCAGCCTGAGACTGTGCTCCCTACAACACAAGGGCCACAGTGGGCGTCCTGCTTCCTGGCAAACCCCAGCAGCCTTTTAAAAAAAGTTACTATTTTGAGATCAGGTCTTGCTAAGTCCACGAAGTTGCCCGGCATGGGCTTGAAGTTGGGATACTCTTACCTCAGCCTCCCAGAGTGCTGGGTTATAGGCATGTGCTACCACATCTAGCTGAAAGAGGTATATTTTTGTGGTTAGCACATGTGATGCCCTGGACCATGGCAAAAGTGCTCCACTCTGACCCTTGTCTGGCTTCGCATGAGAAGTTTTCCAGCTAAACAACTGGATCCACCAAAGCCCACATCCCATATTCTACTCCATTCCTGTAATGCTTGAATTTCTTGCCTGACACGGGAACCTGCACCCGGCCTTGCTTGGACCTCCCATCTGCAGGGAGGTCCCGTCTCATTCTCCTGAGGATGACAAACTCCATTGCTGGTGCCTGCATCCCTGTGCCTAAGGGGTGGCCAAGAGGTGACTCTGGAGAAGAAGTGTGGCCAACACATGGGCATGGAGGGGAAGGTGCCGAGGAGGCCAGGCAGGTATCCAATGACCATACCAGGCCTTCCAGGCCACTAAGAAGGCATAGTTTTTAAGGAAGAACTGGAGAACATGCTTATTTAACAGTTGACTCTCTTCATTGACAATGTTCAACTTATAAAACCTTTGTACTCTTGGACATCTGGTCTAGAGACCATTTATCTGTACTCAAGCCCTGACCCCACAAACAATAAGGGTGCACATGGGTCTCAAGGGCTTTGGCCCATAATTGTTTTGGTCATTACTGCTGTGTAACTATTGCTCCAAAACTCAGTGCAGTGGTAAAACATTTTGTCACACTTGGGACTGTAAGACAGAAACCCACCCAGCCATAGCTTGTCTATGATCAGCAAGGTCTAGAGCCTCCACCAGGAGGACTCTGTGCTAGCTGCACGCTCAGTGTTCTTCAGAGACAGTCAATAGGATACGTGCACCGTTACAAGAAAAGGGGGTTTCAGGGAGACTACAGCAGCTGAGAAGCACCATGACAGGTTGTCTCTACATTCCAGACCCCAGGATGCTGGCACCATGGCTCAGTTCGATCCCTAAAAGCCTCAGAACCAGGGAAGCAGATGGTGGCTCTCTCAATTTGATGCTCAAAGCAGAAGTACCCAGGGACTGCACTGCTGGTGTAAATACTGAAGCCCAGAGGCATCCAAGGCAAGAGACGAACATGTACCAGCTCTCAGGTCCCTTCAGCAGTCGCTCCTTCAGGGCTCCTAGCCAAATGGATGGGACCCATTTTCACTGAGGTCAGCAGTGCCCCGCCTCATCTGTTCAGACTCATGCCACCCTCCTCTGGTGACAGCTACACAGAAGTTCCCATAAACAATGCTTCACTGGCTTCCTAGGAATTCTTAATGCAGTTAAGCTGACTCCTGAAACCAACGAGCACAGGCTGAGATCAAATGGAGGCCAGCACACTCACATGTCTGGGCATGAGCAGGTGCCAGCTGGGATCTCAGCGGGTCTGTGACCACAGCACCTAGGCCTGGTAGCTTCCTTACAGATGCAGAGTTGCTAGAGCTTGAGCAGGACCACAAAGGTGTGCTCCCCAGAGAAGGAGGCAGCAGCACACTGCCTTTTCCGTCTCCTGTGGGTTATAGCGGAGTCACCAGGAGAGGAGATGGAGACCCAGCTTTCTCCCGGAGGCTGGTAGAGGATCTGGGAGCCATGTTTCAAAGTCAGCATGCAGTCAGGGCACCTCATGGACTGGACCTGCCCCCACCCATAGCTCAACGACAGGGTGGAGCCGGGCGGTCCGCTGTAAGCATCTGTGCTTTCCCACCTCCAACCATGGCAGTTTGTATACACCCATGTATGTTATAGTATAGTCTGAGGCAGCTATATCTCTTCCCAAGATGAGAGTCCAAGGATATAGATAAACCCAGGAGTACAGTTATTATCACAGGGAAGATGACTGATTGAGTGGTAGGGCAACGGAGATGAGGGAGGAGAAAAATTGAATGATCAGATGGGCCATCATCTGTGTAACTGAGTAACAAAGGTGAAGGTAACATTATGTAGGACAGCATCCAGAGCTAATTCCCTTCTATGTTCTCTATAATTCTGTATTTCCTCAGTCGTTTTTGTATTAGCAGAAATGAAGATAACTTTATATTATACAGCATCCAGTGCAAATTCCCTACTATCTTCTCTATAATTTGGTATTT